>DF241815.1:53155-71930 GCA_000507305.1 Breviolum minutum Mf 1.05b.01
AACGTCCCGGTTTGGGCGTATGTATATATATATACACAGTATATGTACAATGTATACAGATTCTGGTCAAATTACAGCGACCTCACACGACCTGGGCCCCCGAAAGGTAGCTTTTCGGAAAGGAAATCCCTGGAAAATTCAGAAAAGATCTAGGTTGGTGAAATATGTATCATATATATCACATATCTACATATGATAGACGATATGTATATATATATATATCTATAATATATACACCATATGTATCATTTAAATACCAAACGTATCATATATAGACCATATGTATCATGTGTATATATATATATAAATATACCCCATTACTTTATGTCTGTCTTAATGCATCCCTTGCGCTTGAAAAAACCGCACATCCACATCCTCCACACCCTTCAAGCTTCCGAGACACAGTTTAAGAATATCCCTTTTAGTAGTAGATGATATATTATGACGAATTCATGTGTTTCATAGCCCAAAGGATCCATGGGACTATTATATACACCTACATGGATGTTTGATTTTTATGGTTTTCATGTAGGCAAATATACCAGTCACATGGATCCTGTGGGTAGGATTTAAGAGTATAAATCATATCTATACATTATATATGACATGTTAAGATATACAGCAATTGTTCATCAACAGCATACACACCCCCAAAGTTTAAATACAGTCCCTCAGGCTATGCTAAACTTCAGGGATGCAGTACCAGTATACATTGCCAACAAAAATCAGATCACCAAAGCACTTCTATTGCAGTAACAAATCAAAAACAACACACTATGAGAAGCCTTGTGTGTTACTTGTCACCCTTTTGAAACATCACCACCATGCCGTTCTGATATATTTTCCCGTGGGCCTTGGCAGCATCTTTCTTAAGAAGCGAGAGACCTAGGCAGATTTGGTGAAGGGGGGGGAGGGAGTTTTTAAATAGAATGGTGATCAGGCGTGGTAAGGGAAGGGTTTGAAACTGAATCACATAGAAACCAGTTTTGAGATCTCTTAAGAAATCTTCATCCAACAAAACCAAACTATCCACATACTAAACTATCATCGAAACTATCCACATCAAGTTACATGTGAGTATATATTTTGGTTTCCTTCCAACATGTATCCAACTAACCCAATGGAGACTTGAAGGGTGCCCCTCAAATTGAACCTTAACGCCTTGGTACCCCTGAGCGTTCCTCACATGCTCCAACTCATCGGTGATACGAAGCTCGGCGTAGTACTTTGCTAAACGCGGTAGGTTCATCACCTGAGCGTTTCGTTGAAAATCGTGACATAGGGATCCTTTTGGGATCCCTATACAGTATATAATTATATCATATCTAAATATATAACATACAGTGGCTTATGATACTCCCTACCTACGAGTAACTGGGTCGAGGTTTTGATTGCTGCTGCTGCATTGCTGGCGTGTTTTTTCCATATTTTTTTCAAATTAGATCTCTGAAACAAAGTGACTAAATGGAGCACAGGATGTTCAGTGGCCAAATTCCACTATATGATATGTAAGAAATGCTATTAATATCTGATCATAAGGCTCAGAGATACAAGATAGAGAGAGAAAGAGAGGGAGAGGGCAAGTAGAAATCATGACAAATTCTGTACACGAACCTTCCTCTGAATGGCTCCACGTTTGGTAGAGAAAAAAACATCATGGTGGAAAAACGTTTTTGTTCATGTCTCCCAATTTCGAATATCATCGCTGCTTTAGATTTGATGTAGTTTTCACCAGTTTTTCGAACAAGTTTCAATTTCCAGCACTACAAATCCATCGTTTCTGAAAACCTGCCGTGATTTCTGCTGAGATTCTGAACATATCATCTTAGCAGGTATCCTATATCCCTCAATTTCTACAACACATTTCTATCAACACATCAACAAATAAAATTTCCGATACTGTAATACATATAATATACGTGCAAATGTTACAGTAATATATGGTTTCCCCCAGCCCCAGAACCTATCTTTTGTCACCTTTTTAACGGTATATATCATATCACTCCATTCACACACCAAGATAGCATCCAAATTTCCAGAAAACGAAGTTCCAGCCTCTGCGGCAGTTCCCCAGTTAAAACAGAACTAGTTAAATTGATGGTTTCTCGCCACCCAACATTGAAAAAATATGCTCGTCAAATTGGATCCATGATCCAATTTGTAAGCCTTAAATTTATCTTAAATTATCTTAAACATCTTTGAAACCACCCTTTGCTCTGCAGAAAAAATGCGGGTCGGAATCGGTCAAACAAAAATTTTCACCCAACAAAAAACAACAACACCAAACCCAAACCCTTTGAGGTTCACACCTTGCGATGACTTCGATGTAATCTGGACCTTGGGGATGATGATGTTTTTTTTTGTCAGAGGCTTGAAAGAAGGGATCAATCCCTCCAAAAATCATCCACCGCAAAAAATGGTGTTTGTTTCTACTGTATATATATATATAAGAAGTTTGCATGAAGAGTGTCAATTGCAAATAAATTGACTGATTCTGCCACATATTAGTCATTGGACCCACAATAGGATTTCTGTGTATTTACGTATCTATGATGTCGTATTGTTTATCATTCCAAGCCTGGAGTTTGTTAAACAAACCCGAGTGGGAAAAAACCACACAGCCGAACCAAAACAAAGATGTTAGGATGAAGTTCGTAAGTTCAAATCTTAAAGTCTTGGTCATTTATTGATTTTTGGTCAGCCTCTTGAAGGAAAAGCAATTGGTGTAATTGTTTTTTTCTTTTAGTGGGCTGTTTTTGAGAAGAGTCTAAGACCATCCCGACCGAAAAAACATGTTTGATGAATCAAGGGGAATTTGGTTCAAAATTTGCTAAACTTTCCAACATCTGAAATGTTCAGGCATTTTGAAGGGGATGATTTTTCCACAATCCTAACTAGGTGGTTGTTTCAACCCAATTGAATAATATTAGTCAAAATGGGAATCTTCCCCAAGTAGGGTTGAACATAAAAAATATTTGAAACCACCACCCAGCTAAGCATTAATACTTCACTTATGGCTGCTCTTCCGCTTGTTGTCCCTTGCCCAAGTCACGGGCAATACACCGATCCCGTCGGACCAAGATAGGCATATTCTCAAACAAACAATGACACCCCTGAAAACTAAGATGACTCGGTTGGAAAATCACCATTTTGAATAGGACATACATCTTCAAATTAAATGCTGGATGTTTTTATTGTCATCTTAGTTTTTTTTTGGGGGGGGGGTATCTGCAACAACTACGTGATACCCCAAAAATATCCTAAGTTGAAGACATTGGCACCCGTTTGGACCTCGTATGAAAGATGTGTCTAATCATCCCTGGCTTTTACCAATTGGAGGCAATCCCGCAAATCGTCAACTGACAAACATCCATACTCCAATTTGTGCGGTCATGAAGTCGATCTTCAGTAACCTTCCAAAGTGTTTATCAAGAAATTGATACCTAGGTCCAGGTGGGACAATGTCTTCCAAAGAAACTACACTACCCTTTCTCCCCCATCTTGGAAAAGAACATTTGCTTCCCAAAAGAAACAGGTCTTATTACAATAAGATCTCTGGAAAATGACTTGAACAGTATCTTGAAGAATAACTTGGGCACGATATTTCCACTACCACATGCCACATGATTCCATGTTCAGGGCATATGAATTATTGTAATGTATATATACTAATCATCCCATACATATATTGAAGTTACATTCGGTTCCTCATCCACAAGACGTCCATGAAACCCGCAGCTGGGTGTTTACCCCACGTCACAAAGCGTAAGCGCCAATCGGTTCTCTCACAGCCACCCACGTCTGCCAACCTTTTGCTGAAACGGAAACGGGTGGGAAATCACGGGCCCTTAGTGGCACTTAGTAGTTGTAAATGGAATCCCAGGAATCTCCAATGGTCGGAGCCCACTGAACGGACCCCGCAAAAACCCTGAATATCTATATAATAGCTCGATCGCAACTTACTTGAACGGGGTCCCTTGGTAAAACCATGATAAACGAAAAAAAACAATGCGTCTTCAAACACCCTCCTGGGAACGATCACCATATCCCATCCCGTTTTTTGATTTTTCTTTTCTTTAGGTGGATTATGTGATGCTAGTTTTTTTTGGAGGGTACATGTATGATCAGCTTGTTAAAAAAAACGTAAAATTTCAACAGATGTCCAGTCCAAATGGAATCTCAGGTCTAAACTTACCATTCTCTCCTCCTTAAACCCCGATGTTTTGAGTGCGTAATTCATCACTTCAAAGCGTGAAACATGACGAAAACACCACCCACGAAAACACCTTGGCGCTGCAAACAATATCTATGTTGGGTGCATCCCCATCAGGGTTTTTCAGTTGATGGATGTTGAACTGACTCTTCATAAGCCCTAACATGCCACAAGTGGCCCACTTATGGCAAGTCGTTTCGAATTCTTCACATTCCGAACCACCTTGTACTCCTTATCCCAATCACCAAGATAGAAAGATAGAGACATACCAATTGTTTCGACTGGAGAGTACAGTATCATCTGAAAATACATAAAAACTCTGCACTTACACTTGCCCTATCCCCAAACCAAACTCACACAAGAGATTTCTTCTCTGATGTTTTCATCCTCTATCATCAACAAAAGAAGAACTTCAACTCTAAAATGACACCTGCACGTTCAACTTCAGTTGTCTTATCAATTTCAAACGTTTTCCTACATGTTCAATGCTATCTAGACTACGAGGCGAAAGCAACTCTACAACTCAACACCAAAAAAATGCACCTTTTGAGGACTTTGAAGTAATGGAACGTCCTTTTTGAAGAGGCAAACGCTTCCAGGTGTTGTGTTGATTTTTTGTGGGTCAACTGTGTGTTAAGGTTTGATTTAGTATATTTAGTAATGATTCGAAATATGATGATGCAATCAAAACAACACTTGACTATGCAATTATATAGAGCGAGAGGCGGAACATGATCTCATTCCTGCCGGTCAATTCGTTTCTCCAACAGAACTATCTCAAAACTTGCCTGTCCAGAAACCCACTTTGTCGTCATTTAGTATGTAAAATTGGCATCTTTTGATATTTTGATATACACATAGCCATAATATTCCATTATGAGCATCATTGGACGCTAAAATCATCCTCAAGCGCCTAAAAACCTCCCAGGTGAACACACACGACTTGACAAAACTGCAAACTGGTCGACCAGTCCTCTTGGGATGCTTGTGTCTGAAGAGAATCCAAGCCTGCGTGTTTTAATGAAAGTTTTCCAATCCCACTCTTCGGAATGGATGGATGTGGTGATGTAAGTGACTAACAGTGTGAGATATTATGGGACCAACAATTAAAAACGTGCAACATTCGTTTGAAAGGAATTCTTCTTTACCATTTTGGGTGAACTATTTCATATATCTTTTACCAAGCTGAAAGAAACTTGTGAGAGGATTCCCCATACTAAACCTGCCAAAATTGCTTTGAAGCCCTGCGAAGTCGATTCAAATTCATGCGCAGTTGGTAAGCAGTGGATGTTATACTGGATCATTCCCCACCCCCAAAAAAAAACTCTTCACCACCTCTGACTCTCCAGTACCTTCCTAAAAAGAAGAGTTTCCCATGTACCTCCAGCACTTCATCAGCCGTGGTTGCGGCAGCTAACGCCTGATACGTTGGACGGTAGAAATCGCTCCCTTCATCGCTGTATTTCTTGAAGGGATGTTCCGGGATGTTCAAATAAAACCCCGCAGCTCCTTAGACATATCTACCTTCCAATAATTTTTACCTTACATGAACTTGTTAATCATCAAAATATGGGGGAACCATCCAATTCAAGGCTTATCAAAACCGTAGGGGACTAGGCTTGGCACCGATGAATAGGGCCCCCTTGTTGATGCGCTATTGTGGGCACAAAGCTATTGGCACATCAATCAAATCAATTCAAAAAAACATGGTGAAATGCTGAATAATATAGTAGCAAACCTTTATTTCAAAGAAAATGGTTCAATTTATAATTTATCAGTGAATTGCATCCAATATCCCACTAAGTTAGTATCATACTTAGCTTCCAAAGGGGAAATTGTTTGGGTACAAATTAGATTATTGAAAGTGAACGCCACTCGGAAGGGGTTGTCACACCATGAACACGTAGTCCGTTTTTCCTGGTTTTTGGACAGCATTTCAGGTGAAATCAGAGGAAGTCTGAATCAGTTCGGTCGTCAAATTTTGTCAAAAAAATATATCAACAAATTAGCGGTAAATATCTATCAATACTGTTGACGGAAGAAATCCTGCACCACCTGGGATGTATAAAACCTCCTAAATGATGGGATAAACTACCTATCAACTGGTGCAGGATTTCTTCCATCAACAGTATCAGCAAAATAACTCCAACTTCCAATACCTTCATAGGTGTTAAGAAGGTACATTAAAAGTTTCTCACAACAGAAAAAAGCGTTTCCCCAGTCCTTGTCCCTTAACGAACCCTGTCATGGTTCAACTATCGGAGTATCACATTATCACATCAAGCATTGATTTGGCCAATCACATCAGTTTCATTGATGTTTGATTGCATATGCAACTCATTCGCATGACATCACGGACGTTGATGCCAGTTGCTCGTAAAGGATACGTGAAACATAACGTATCAACATATTCCATGTTGACTCCCGCCAGACCCGAATTAGTTTCTTTTGAGCAAAATCATTGGCAAAAAACATAAATTCAAGAGCCAGTAGGAGTTCACCCTCAATTTAATCTTCTGTGGCTGGATACTTTTGAACATGAAAAAATGGTTCCCCCGGATCCTCGTAGTACAGCAACGATTGATATTCTCCTGGTAACGATGTATCTATACACATTCACAGCTGCCTCTAGACAAGATTCCAAGAATTTCATGGCGCAAAGTTTGGTCACTAAAAATGTGGAGCTTTCTGGTTGGGAAAATCAGGGGCCCCCCGATTTCACTATCAACTAAGATACGCCCCGTCACATAGGTGTTTTTTGGGCCCCCAAATGGGTGTTTCCAAAAAATAGGGGTACACCCAAAATGGATGGTTTACAATGGAAAACCCTATTAAAATGGATGATTTGGGGATACCACTATTTTCGGAAACATCCATATTGCCAGTAGTTTCAAATCCAAAGATGATCGATCAATCTTGGGACCCCAATTTCCAGACATCCGACCTTTTACGTTTTAGTAAACTGTAATGTAATCAAGAACCCGGATTCCCATGGGACGGTCCACGGTATGAATACCGATCCATGGATGGTCGATTTTTATGGCAAATCTAGGGAAATATACCATACATACCATACTATGGGGAATAGTGTTGGTGTGTGGTACTATTAGGCCACAAGCAGTTGACTCCCCCAAGCGGTAAGAGTCGCTAGCGAGTGATGTGCTGAGGGTTTCAAGAAGGGGAGCACTCTGCGCGTTGCAAGCTCTCCAAAAAAAATAACATGTCATCCCTAGTGAAAAATGATTCCCCCAAAATATCAGAGCTTTGATTTTTTCTTTCGAACTTATGCTGTCCTACTGTTGATGGAAGAAATTTTGCACCAGTTGATATGGTAGTTTATCCCATTATGTCCAGGGCTTTATACAGCCCAGGTGGTGCAGGATTTCTTCCATTGTCAACAGTATGTTCCCAACCCACTCCCAACCCCCCAACAAATAAGGGAAACACCCAGGACCCTTCATCTTCCCACCCAACCATGGCACCTTTGGTAAACGCCAATTCCATGACTGGGCATGTTTCCCTTGGGTATACGTTGGCCATACAGTTGGTATCCACCTGGCAGGCGGTTTTTTTTTGGGTGGCAAATTCTGTCGCTCCGACTCAGTGGATCAAAGATCAAAAGGTGTTCATAGCACCTCGCACCTTTCTATGTGAGTTTTTTGATAGGTGTGGTGTAGATATCAAAATATATAGCACCCCCGACATATCAGAAAGCACCTTGCCTTGCAGTGAGCAGACTGAGATTTACTCAACTGAAACTTCTCCAAATACATCACACTGAAATACGCTGAATCATCTTGTTGAATCGCAGTTCAGCAACCGGATCAATGATGGCACATGAGCAGTGTTCAAAAAAAAGCCTGTGAGATTCCAATGTGCTGGTTGTTTTTTTTGAAAAAGGATCCTTACATTAAATGATACCCTAGAAGATTAACATGGAACCCACAAATCACCCATCTAGAAAGGAAAATCATCTTCCATCCACCTCCATGATTATGTTCCAGCCGTTAATCTTCAGGGGTGTAGTGGTTTTGAATATGTTTTTCTACAACTGCCGTCATATAAAACCCGGATCTTAACGGATCTACCAGAGTCTTGTTGACGTTTCGGGAGCATCGAATCTTCCCATTTTCGTTGCGCCGCGCCTCTGACGATTCTCCAGGGCACGTGGAGCTATATAGCCTCACACTGGAAGATGATCACCGAGCCAAATGGACAGGAAATGACACGAAAGTCGTGTATATGTTCATATCTCTCTCTATATACAGTATATATATATATATTTAAATATCTATGTATACATTATGAAAATATATATGCATAGCTTTATCTATGTGCATATAAACATATTTATATAAATATATATAATATACATATTGATCATCAACATTTGGCAGTTTGCTATAATGAAGCTATAATTGTTTGATGGATTTCCATGGTTTCCCTTTTGTTTCTCACCAACAACAGGTAGACATTTGTTTCACATTCGTACCGTCGTATGGACAGCAATCCTCACAACTTAGCGATCAACATCGATCAACATAGAACCCCTCGTCAACCATTCCCTCTGTTTGGCGACCAGCAACGTTCAATGTACTTGCGCCAGTTGGCCTTCCCAACAAGCTTATGAAATCGATAGTAGTACCTTGAGTTTTCATGAAAGACAACGGGGCGTGAGAAACCGGGTTTTGGTAGTAGTGATTTTTTTAGGAGGCCCCATGAGGAGAAAACATGGAGATCGATTAGCAACAATGTAGGTAGACATGTAAATACACAATAGAATCAAATTAGAATCAACATCGGAATGAACGCGTGTACAGACCGCACTCGGTAAGAAGAAAGGTTCTGAGGACGTTTTTGGAGAATTACCACGTTTCCTTCATCCCTTAGCGTCAAAGGTCATACAAATCATCCAAGTATACCTGGAAAACAAATTCAGCCACCAAAGAAACCCCTCCCATGAGATCCTGGTTAGTTTATGACATGTTTTTTCCAGAGACGATTTTATTCATACTTGACGACAATAGTACCCGTAGGATCCATGTATGGCATATTTACCTACATGTACCATCAAAATCAACCAAATGCAGGTAAATATACCATACATGGAGCCTATGTGATATGACAAGAGTATAAGTGACATCATCATAATCTCCCCACGCCAAATAGCCACGTTCGGTTCCCTTTTTCACTAAACTCGCAGTGCAAGCAACCTAACCAACCACCAGTCACCAAACCATCCACCAAGCACTAGGAGACTGAACTATGGGGAAAAAACAGACACCAGAAAACATTGAACAAACATCACATAGTCCGACAAAAAGGTTGCAAACAACTTAGATGTCTCAAAGAAAACTTTGGCACTTCAAATTTGAAAATTATCACCTTAAGTATAACATGGTAATTATACTACTATAGCTATAAGTTACAAATATTGTTCTTAAAAAAAACCTTTCCTACAAAACACCAACGTGGCACACACACACACGCTTCATACATCACTGGTGTCACAGCTCCGTTGGGCACGTGGCTTTTCGATCCGCCGCGCCAAACTTGTGATGCTCACGGCGACCGGGCCGTCCATCTTTCGGTCCATGGCGCACCTGGAGGATGTTTTTGTTTCTCGTCGTTGAAACAACGGTAGTTAAAAACACCGAAAAAGGATGTGCTGCACCTCCGAAAACTAACATGGATACCGAATGGATACCCAAAATAATGGTTTTTGGAAAAGGTGGACGAAACGGCTTTTTTGGTATGTTAAAATTTCTGGGGTCTACCTTTCAGGGAACGAACACATATCCCACCTGAGGAAAAGTAAAATCATGTTCAAAAGCGTCTTTTTGGGGGATATGTTAGTTCCTGGGATGTGTAGCTTCTACTCCTCCCCCCCACCCTATTCTGGTTTTGAATAGCACAAACATAAAAACATGTCCCACTCAACGATTCTTAGATTTGCTAATGACACACGTCCAAGTCAACCACCGTCTAGTTCGAAATAATTAAAAAAACACAACTGTCTGATCATCTCTTGGTCGACGTATATCTCAGAAGATCTCATGATGCAGTCCAAGCACTACACTTTAAGGACTCTGACCCTCAGTGTTGAAGACAAACCAACAAAACACATGGAACCTTCCAAATCGCTTCCTCTGGATGTAAATATCAATTCAAAAAAGCTGACATACAAATCATGAGTTGCAAGACATTTCTTCGTCTCATTTCCTGGTAGGTTGAAACCAGGCAACAAATGTGGTGTACTTTTAGTGGCTCAATTGCTGCACCAACTCACAAGTATGAACCTTGTTCTGGAAATGTTTCCAATAAAACCTCCGTGAATAAACATATTTTTCCACATGCATATCATGACCCTCATCTTCCAGTTCCCTTTCTATTTGGAACCAGGGGTCGATCGTTGCGTCATACATTGGCAACTGGGAGCTTGGTTCCAAGTAGATAGGAAACCGGAAGATCAGGGATGAAATCATGGACCTCCATACTTTCCCTACAAATCGGTCCCACCATAGGAAATGGTCAAAACATGTGGACCCAACCTACCACGGACGTTCCTTCAGAAGCTCCTCCCCCAACAAGAAACGTGCTGAACATGTCCTCCTTTCAATGACGGCATGGCCTGTTGAAAAAGAGGGCCGCTAGTGAACCTCAGGTGTACAAAAATGCCATTGTAATCAGTGAGATTGGTGTGATTTGTCTTGTTGGCCAAACAAAT
Source organism: Breviolum minutum Mf 1.05b.01 (assembly GCA_000507305.1). Lineage (NCBI taxonomy): Eukaryota > Dinophyceae > Suessiales > Symbiodiniaceae > Breviolum > Breviolum minutum. The sequence goes on from DF241815.1 coordinate 64,096, forward strand.
TAGGTACCTCTCACATCAAAGACTCGTGGGGGGGGCGCCTCTTTTCGTTGCTCACACTGGCTGGTTGGTCCCGAAGGCTTTGGCGCACATCAATTGTGGCATCGGTGAATCACACGGCGGCAATTTACGAGAATGCACCCCTCAGCACCGCATCACTGGCATCACTGCATGACTCAAGTTGTATACAGCGCAACATATATCGGGGTTTCCTAAAATGGTGGGGTGCTCCCCAACAAACCCATGGGGTTTTAACTACTTAACAATGATCATTTGGGGTGTGAAATGGGGGGTAGCACCATTTTTTGGAAACACCCATATTGCCATATTGCATCTAGCAAGCACCCCTATTGGTTGGATGGTTTCCCCATTGATTGGATGGTTTCCCCTATTGGTTGGATGGTTTCTCCATTGGTTGGATGGTTTCCCTTCCTATTTTGATATTGGAATTGGGTCTAGAGAAGTTTAAGATTAATCGATTTGCACAATAGAAACTTTCGATTACCCTCCAGTAAACTAACACAGCAATGGAAAATCACCATTGTTCAATAGGAAATACATCTTCAAAGGGTCCATTTTCCATTGCTATATGTTAGTTTAGCGGAGTGTAGATGCAAACAAATTCTGCTTTGGGAAAACTGATTCCTTTCAACTAACTCTGGACATCTTGAGTCTCCCACCCTTCACGGCCCTTCAACTAAAAGATCGAATCACAACTGAACCTTTCAAGTCAGACGAATGGATGCTGTTACAATCCCATAGGATCCATGTATGGTATAGAGCTACATTTGTTTGATGTTTATGGTAAATGTAGGTACTGTAACTATACCATACATGGATCCTATAGGAATGATTTGATTCTCACCCTTCGGTTCATTTCTCCAAACATTGCATGTTTAAGTCTTTCTAGCGCCTCTCGGGGATTTGTTGCTTATGATTGGTCGTACCGACCGGTTTGCGGTCCACCGGTCGGGGAGACACTCGGAACGCTTCGTTATGGATTCGCTGGGTGGTTTTGTCCAGGCATCACTGTGTACAATGTGCAAAATCTGAGGGTATCTGTCTAGTCTTTGAGTTTTTTGACAACTGCACAGTTGTGCAGGATTTTTTCCAGTGACTTGTGGCTTTTGAAAAATCAGAAAAACGTCAAAACCCAGCATATGAATGAAACTTGCCACATGATCTGCTTATGAATGTGGTCCACTCATCAGCTGGCTTGGTACGAAAAAACCATTTCTCCCATCATGGTTTCAGTGGTTCCAGTGGGTCCCAAGCCAACACGATTTGGAGTTTCCTTTGCAAAAGGGTCATTTTCCACTGAACCATAATTATGGTAGACTGAGTAGGTGTCCTTTACAAATGATCATTCTGAAACATTGGCAAAGCGGTGCTCTGGGACTACGGCGTATATGTCACATGTCACATGTGACAATGAAACTATGCAATTTGACTCCGAAATCTAAAGCATCTGTTCCTCCAAATTCTATCTCAAGATTCCCCCAATCTACAAGGCACTTAACATGAGATATCCTTATAGATGCATCCTCTCGAAATTCAACTTCCCATGGTCACACTATTGCTGTGGCATTTTCAAACCCAAAAATGGTTGGGTTGCTTGGAGGGTTCCTTGTCAGGAAACCGCTGACTTGGAAGAAGCAGATGCGTGACCTATACTGTCATCTTGGGCATTTTGCCTCCAAACTAAAGCAAGTGGCAGCACCAATCTACCATAAGATGGTGCATGATTTTCTATTTATAGATGTATTATTAAACAGATAGATAGATAGATAGATAGATAGATAGAAAGACATTTGTAAGCAAGACTTGTGGTGTTTTCCGCGGGCACAAGTCTAATTTTACGAGAAACGTGGGGCACTCTTAATGGTAGCCTTGAGTTGAATCCTATTTACTATCATATACTGGCAGTTCAAGACTGTTTCCAGGAACTTGTACCAGTAACTAGAGGTATCTACAAGTATAGCCTACCCACTTGTTACAAAACATGACCATCCTACCCTGAACTGCTCTAAATTCCGCCGTTCACTCGGCCGCAGGATTCAGGGTTCTGTCTTTGCGAGGATCACTTCATCCTGCCAAGATGGTTCCATACACCGTTGATTTTCAGTCCAATCCTACAGTCCTTCAAAACCTGAAAACGGAAAATCTGTAGCAACAAAACAAATACCCTCGCCCCCAAACTAACGCCGCCTGGTTCAAATGAACATGCGGATCCTTGGAAAAGGAAAAAACATCTGAACCAAACTCCACCAGTTTGGGGGTTCAGCAGTTAATTTTTGTTTGGCACTTTGGTTTTGAAAATCAGCTCTTGTCTATGGCGACGCTGAATGGCTAAAATCCTGCAAAATCCTGTGATGTAAAAATCAAACCATCAAACCCCGTGTGTTTTTAGGAAAGGATTACCAACTCTCAATGAGTTAGTAGGATTGCATTGCCATCCAATGATAAAGAAAGCAAGGTTTAGGTAGTGAGACTTTGCTAAGAGGATCCAACGACACAAATCCTGGCAAAGCTTGATAGCTCAACAAAAAATCTCTATGACAGCAAAACACATCTCTTTTATTGCAATGGATCTCCATCATCCTTTCTGAAATTCCTGCCACTACCCACCCAAAAAACAAAAATATCCCCTGAAGATCAATGGTTGGAAAATGACATGTCCTTTTGAAATGGTCCCTTTTTTGGGGACATGTTAATTTTCAGTGTGGTAAATCTACGATTGCTCCAATTGTGAAGGAAATGTTCAAGTGTACAAACCAATGGGATGGGTCCATTCATAATTTCTAAAAACAGGTTTGAGTTCAAATTGCGTCACACATCGCAACATGGTTGAGGAGTCCTGTGGTTTTCCGATGTATTTGTTCATGATATTCCACTCATATATTCTTTTTGGTCCATCGTTTTCAAAACAACAAGGAAAAGGCATGAAGACAAGAAACACATAGCTCGCCAACTCGCAAGGAGATGATTCCATCTCCAGTCAACAGAAAACATTCCCGAAACTCTCGTCATCTCACCAACATCCACAATAGATCCTTGGATGTTAGTTCCTTAAGGGTTGGTTGGATTTTGCACACATCTACAACATCTGCAAACTTGCAACAGGATGTCAAGCATACACTCCAAAAAACTAATAGCAAAAACCCCTGAAAATACGCCCCAAAAAGAAGGCCTCATCTTCCAACCATCCATTTTCAGAGCAAACTTGCTGTTAATTTCAGGGAGGGTAGTTATAAATGGAATTTATATGAATTTACAACCCCTATAAATGGCCTTATAAATGGGTTTCCCTGGATTTATTTCACCCCTATATATTTGGGGTTTCAACTCCCCTTCGGGAGTGCTTCAGGGTTCAGGCCGGAAACCAACCTTTCGGATCGTCCAACGCGGCCTGTATTGTACCTCGCCATGTTTTCCACGATGGCGTTCGGCTGCCTGGTGAATTTTTGCGAATTTTGGAACAGAACAGAAACCCCAAACATCTCAAAATGAAGGAAACCCTGAAATTCCGTACAAAATGCTCGAAATTTTAGTGGGAAACTAATTAAACATCATCTATTCTCGAAGGAACAAAAAAACAACCTAGCACTTTGAGATCTGCCAACATAGGACACTCACCTGGTCCAACAAGTTTCGCGAATCGTTGTTCGTTTCACACGTAGCTAAAAAGGCTTCGGCGAATTTAAAGATGGAGATATCCAATGTCGCCACATCCAACACCGATTGTTGCACACCTTTTGAAAACCATCAACTTCGGTATCAATGTTAGGAAGTCTGCGTAGTGTGTCTTGATGCGTGCTACACGCAAAGCAATTCCAAACATCTTACAGCAGGATCAAATGAGATCATAAACACCGCCCAAAAAAGGTGAGCAATTCTTGTAAAACCCAATGCAAATCAAGACTTGAAAAAGGAAAATTACCATCTACTGTACATTTCAATCCTTGTCTAGTTGGTGGTTTCAAACCATTTGGATCATTCCCCCAAAACTAGCAGGTAAAAACACAAAAACATGATAAAAACCACCACCTAGTCAAGTTATCTATCCCCCCGAAATTCAACACATCAAATGAATTCATAAGCACATCAATCAAACACATCAAGGTTGTTAAAACCAGCCGCAAGATGGGCCCCTACTAGTTGTTAATGGAGTTGTACCCCCTATCAATGGCCATAGAAATGGGTACATAGATGTTAACTATATAAATCGGAAAAATAAAGAAAGATCATTGATGTTTAAAATCAGTATTCCAACATTGAAATCAGGAACTTTGTTTGTCCTATCAACATGGCCTGTAGCCATCGAGACAATGGTTTCCATGGTCCAAGTTGAGCTTCAGCGCCATACCGTCTCGGTGGAGTAAGCCATGCGATCCGTGTGTATGGTACAGTTACCTATATCTAGCCGAATTCGATGGTAAATATGGAAAGTTATATATGGGTTATACAAGGTAAATATGGAAAGTGTTTAATTAAGTTAATTTCTATGGTAAATGCAAGTAGATATACCAAACATGGGTCCCATGGCAAGTGGTTTGCCTTGCGGTTTTGGAATTCGACTGGGAAGAAACGACCTTCTCCAGAAACACACCCAATTTTGATGGAATTGGTGACCAAGCAAGCCAAAGGGAAACAAACACAGCACATAGCATTATACGTTGATTAAAATTGCGGATAGCTAAGCGGCTAGTCATGGAGGTGCAAGACATACAACACGTGTATGTATACATTATTGGTTTTCACAAACATGGGAATGGATTAAAAGACTCTTCCTGACTAATGGGCGAACCTGCGGGATCATCCATGTACTGGCTGATTCACCCCAAACGTGAGTAGAGCAACTGTTTACATTAATCAACCAAATATTTCCAACTTGACCCAAATGCGCACCAGCAGCATACCACTGTACCTAATACACCCTCAAAACACGAACGGTTGCAAAGCTAAAAATCATGGTTTTCAGTCTGTTGCAACTGAACCTTGGAACTCACCTTGCAAAGACTAGCCATTGGCCGACATTGGAAACAAATATGTGATCGAAAGCCATGAGTATCACCACAATAGATCAATCAGCATTCAATCGCATCCAGAATCATCAACCACATTATCATTAAAACCATCATAAAAAACACACATCATGAAAAATGCAAATCAACAGCATCATCAGATCATCAACATCATCAGCCTGGAAGTTCTCCAGGTAGCTTCACATATTTCTACCTTATTCTAAGTTGCCCCAGCCCTGAATTTCAATTCCAAGTTGCTCAGCTGCTCTTCTTAACTCCATTCGAAGCTCCCGTTCCGCCTGGCAGATTTGGGTGGCAGCATTGCAAAGAAAAAAAAGGTTCACTTCGATGCAATATGATGATACTACTCTTCATTGTGTACACAGCTTTTTTCTACGTTCCAGGCGGGTAGCCGGATTCTGAGATTTTGTCTGTCAAACTTAGGTCTGACCTTTCTTTGTGACCCTTCATTGAACCCAACATATGTATACATATGTATATATTGAAATATTTATATACAAAGACAAATTTCATATAACAATGAATGTATTTAAATACAAAGATAAGTAGTGCTAGGCCTTGGGGGGGAGTTGCTTGCCCGCTGCGCAGGGGGAACCCCCCGACCATTTCAGGTTCAAAGCCGAGTGCCGCAGTCGGGTTTTTTGGTGGTTTTGAGCTCTGGTGTCGTAAGATTTTTTGAGTTGCAACATGAGAAGGTTGTATATTCGAAAAATCACATTTCAAGAAGGGTTTGAGTTTGAAGTTTTCTGGATGTTTGTATATATTTAGCTTCTCAGATCGGAAGGTTTTCTTCAGCTTTGATTAGGGTGCTTTGATTGGGCCAAACCCATCCGTGAGGTCCATGAACTTCCTACTGAAACACAAAGAGATACAAAGATGTGACTCGACCATAGCTAACTGTATAATACTGTGTATAAAAATAGACATGCATTTAAATATATAATATGTATAGATGTATGCATATAGACATGTTGAAGATTTTTCTTAGCTGATTACATCTGTGACTGTCGAGGTTGGAGGTTTTCGTATTGATGCAGTGCCATTCCTGTTGGAGGATCCTCAACTACACAATGAGGTGCCGCAAATTGAACGAAATTTGTTTGGGAAAAATTGTATTTACACCTGTGAGTAGAAACAGCGAGTGTGGACAAGTTGGATGGCGCCCGAACTTGAAATTCGAAGAAAACAATTTGAAGCTAAGTGGAACTTGCTAGCATTGACTGGTCACCTTAATACACCCCGGCCCTCGGCAGACCTTTAATGGACCTGCGCCAAGACCACGTTAGCATTATTCTGTATGTGCCTTTGCTGCAGTCTAAAGCAATGGGATGCGGATTTGTGAGGACTTTTTTTGCCTTAGTGAAAAATCAAATGATGGATAGCAATGGTAGCAACTGGTAGTATATGCAAATTACATGTGCTAAGACCTCGCTGTACATCAATACTCTCCAAAGTCCACAGGTCACTACACGCAGAATGATCCGAAGAACCACGAGATCATCCAAGGGTGCTGACAGACAGTGGGAGCCTCAAGCCATTCATGGACTTGTGTTTGGATGATCTCGGATCAGCCGCAAATCGATTCAAATATATTCAACAAAGAAACGACATGACGGAAGATTGAACGGATATCAACAAGAGGCTAGCCTCACGGTTCTACTCGTTCTCGACGGAATATCGTCTATCAGAAGGTCTCAGAATTGGTTTCGCAGTGTGATTTCATTGAGGAACTCAATCTGAAACGGGTTGAACTTGCGGCGTGCACAGAAAAAAAAAAGTTGACTGCTTGATATTTTCGTTGCTATTGGGGTTGTATGCTGGGCTAATTTTTTGGGGAAAACATGCCCCTTGATAGTGATGAAATATGTTGGGGCAAAATCGTGGCAAGCAACCCCACCCAAAAGCCTAGCACTTCTATTTATCACTATATATCTAAATTTATACCACTACATATGTATATATATATATATATATCACTAAATTTGTATGCATACATACAAATATACATAGATATATAATATAAATATCAATGTTTGATGTATGTCTCTTCAAACATCGCGAAACACACATTGATTAGCACTACTTTAAGCCTCCACACACCAGATCTGCCTGCGCCNGGGCAAAATACGTGGCAAGCAACCCCACCCAAAACGACCTAGCACTTCTATTTATCACTATATATCTAAATTTATACCACTACATATGTATATATATATATATATATCACTAAATTTGTATGCATACATACAAATATACATAGATATATAATATAAATATCAATGTTTGATGTATGTCTCTTCAAACATCGCGAAACACACATTGATTAGCACTACTTTAAGCCTCCACACACCAGATCTGCCTGCGCCTGTAGTGCTGCGGCTGCCTTGGCAGCGGGGAATCCCACCACCTTTTCTCAGTCTTGCAGTCATCCCTTAAGTCCATTAAGAGATGTATCGTATCCATATACCATCCCACGGTCAAACAAGCATGTAAGCATGTTATAACTTACAACTTGATATAATGTTGAATGGGACCCTACCAATGGATCCCCCGTTCAGTAAGTTGCCATTTAATTCGAGCTAATTATTTGATACTCATGGTTTTTTCCAGGTCCATTCAGTACCGTGGGTCCGGGTCCCGTGGGTCCGATTTCTTGGAGGATTCCGACCCCGGATCCTCACCGAGCCGGTGGTGACGACCAGTCGTCATTTTTATTGACCAAATGATGGTAGCACCAGCTATTTATTACTGTATAATGTATATATACGTATATATATATGATTGTTGTGAGCA
>DF241816.1:0-69580 GCA_000507305.1 Breviolum minutum Mf 1.05b.01
GGATGGTGGTTTCAAATATTTTTATTTCACCCCTACCTTGGGAAATGATCCGATTTGACGAGCATATTTTTCAGATGGGTGGCTCAACCACCAACTAGATAAGATGGGCCGGTATACCACTTTTAAATAGGGTTATACTCAATCGAACTTACAAGTTTTTGTTTTTCGCTAATCTTTTACCCCGAAGCTTGGGTTAGTCATCAGTAATTCCAAATGCCAATATAACCAAAACACGTTAGCATTAGGTGATAATAGGGTAGTAGAGCATCAAAACACTTCCTGACAGCAACTGCCCTTGTGAGGCTTCATTTGTTCATGGATGCAATGGTCCGGGTACTCAGCGCCTGATTTTGGTGAGTTTGTGATGATCTATCGTGAATTTAGCAACAAAAAGTCTGTTGTTTATGGTAAAAGCAAGGCTTCCGGTTAGATATCTAAGACTTAAGAGCTTGCTCCTGAAAAATTGAGGATTGGAAGATGAGTTTTCGTGTTCGTTCGTGGGTTTCGGTCTATTTTCAGGGGGGTGCGTTTGGTTCTTATAGTTTCAGGGGATGGGTAGTTTTAACGATTAGACCCCATGAGTTCGCCTCAGTTGGGTGCACCGACTTGGCTGGGAACATGTTGTGGTAGCTAAGGAGATCCGGTGTTGCACCACCTGGTTGATGGTTCAGAAATATCATTCCCAACCCACCTTTTGGATGTATAAAAACACCTTTTTAAATACCTGGGATAAATTACCCAACTACCAACCTCCAACTTTTTTGTGAGGTTGGATTTTTTTCCATCAACAGTTTGTATATACCTGGAACCCAAATCACCCGGCTGTTTTGAATGGACTTTGGGCCTGTGTTTTGGAGGGTGAAAAGCTTGAAAATAGAGGGTTTTTCACTGGTTCCAATTTCCAAGTACATATTAAATGTGGATTTAATCTCTTGTGTGGGAAACAACTGCTGGGTGGTGGTTTCAAATATTCTTTTTCACCCCTATTTGGGGCAGATTGACTAATAATTTTCTAATATTTTTTTTAATCGGTTGAAACCACCAACTAGACTGATTCTTTTGCAGTTGGCAACCTTTGATGGCCGGAGGTTTATGAAGCACATATTCGATTTTGGCAGCAGTTCTTGGTGTGAAAGCTGTAAGAAATAGCATAGAATTCAACTATAGGATCCCACTTGTGCTTGTTTTTTCTTTTTTTTTTGGGGGGGGTTGTACTCCATGATGTTGAACAATATTCCATATAGCATTCCATAAACCTATTAAATAATCAATTCATAAGGTAGAAATCTTTTGCATTAAAAGGCATTTCTTCAACATGAGTTTCGAACAGTTGGATGATGAGTTGGAGAACACCATTCTTGGGAGATATGTGTCACAATCAAGGGGACTTTATGCTCTTCCAATTGGTCATCTCTCCCTAAAACTAATGACCTGAACATGAAGACATCAGCATTTTCTTGAAGGAACATTATCTGAAACAAAACCTGAAGAATGATTGGCTTCCATGTCTTTATTCACCGGTGTATGTACTTTGTATATATGGATGTTTAGATGGTTTCCTTCCCAGCCTTCTTCGTAACTTGTGGGATTGGGTACTTCGTATATATCATACAGGGGCAACTCCTAAAATGGTGGGGAAATCCGCAACAAACCCATGGGGTTTTCCTACTAAAAATGATCAGCACTTGGGGTGTGACATGGGGGGAAACCCGCCATTTGAGGAAACACCCATACATGGATTATAAGTAGGTTATAAGTAGGTTGTTTACGTCCCGAAAGTAGGTGAACTAAACCAACTTACAATCACGATCGTGAACCAATCACGAATCCAGCCGGGCATCCGTTCGTCGTAGTGGTAGCGTGGTACCTCCCTCGACCCGGGCCGTTTTGGATGTGCCAGGAAGTTAGGATCAATGCTTAGGATCAATGGGTTAGTTCACCTACTTAATGGGATATATGAGGGTTTTTGATCACCTTTGATCCATCCACTTCCAACAACGTGAGATTCTTGTACTCCCCCCAATGCCACCCCCCCCCCAAGAAAAGGCCTTATTAAGGGATTATTTTTCGGGATCATGGTGGTTAATAAACCGTAATATTTTCGTGTTTCGTTGCCTCAAAATCGAATGGGAAAAAAATAACCGAGGATTTGTTGGTGCTCTTGGAGCGCTTAGATCCAGCCTTCCAGGCTAACTGCCGTTGGTGGGTGGTCCCTTGAGATCCCAGGTTGTTTTACCGGATTTTTTGTTTGTTAACAATGGCACCTGTGAGGTTTTTGCCAGCAATGTCCCATTGAAGTTAGGAAGATGGTTGCGAAAAAGTGAGGAAAAATGCATGACTTGACAAAGTTTCTATTTTATGATCCAGGACAGTTAATTGACAGACTAATTTCAGGTTGTACAGATGACGTTTATTTTTTTCACGATCATTCTGTTTTGATTCCTTGATTTTTGACTAATCAACCAATCCCCCCCTTAATGTACAATCCGCGCACTAGGGTTTAATAGCCGGCCTTATTAAGGGAAACCAATGGTTAATAAGATGACTGGTGGTGGCAACTCAAATATGTTTTATTTTCACCCTTGGGAAAGATGAACCCATTTTGAGGAGCACATTTTTTTTCAATTGGGCTGAGTCAACCATCAATCAATGACTTTGCCCACGTACCCTGGGAAGATACCCCAAACTTCCCCAAACCCCCACAAAGGAAGGAATTCTTTCATAACCTGTTGGTGAAACATCCGGGGTGTCTTCCAGGGGTATGTGGGTGAGATCTTAAAATCACCTAGTAGGGCCATAAGATGCCAACCGCTTAATGAATCACCATTAAACTTGCATTTGAAGATGCCATGCCTTGGCCAGGAACACATGCGTCGTGCTCGTCCCCGAGTCTTGTGGGCACTGAGCCAATTGCAAGGTGTGTTTTTGTGGTGAGTGAAGAGATGATTTTTTTGGGGGGGATAGGCAGCTGACATAAAACATCATTGAATTAAAGTAACCAGGAACAACTCATTATTTGTAGCCTTGTACCTATAGTCCTATAGTTGTAGTAGATGCTTTACTGTAACCTTTTGTATTTGATGTTTTGACTGTAAAAAGCTCCAGGCAGACAAAAAGAAACAGCACATGCAACAATAGATCACATGATAGGGGTAGCCTTCTGATTGGAAAGCTTCAATCATGACTGATTCACCGTGGTAATTTTGGTGCTTGTGGTTTGTTAGTAAGTGAGCAGCAATGAAAAAACCCTGGTTGTTCAGGGCATATAGGGGGTTTTACTGCCCAGTTATGTGGTGATTATAATAAACCATTATAAGGATCCCTATTAAACAACCAGGATAACCAATGGAAAAAGGGACCCCGTTTTTTTTTTCGTGGATATGAATGGATATGAGGCCTTTAAAGGTTTCATGAATTTCATCCAGATGATGGGCAAAACATGGGAACAAGTGTTCAAAGTTGGTTTTAAAGAATATTCATTTCGATGAGCAATGATCATAATGATCACCTGTAATTGATTTGGGCTTGTACCCGGTACTAAAGAACTATATGTAATATTTGTACCTCCTAGAGATGAAAGGAAGGTATTAAATATAAATTTCAAGTCGCTATGAAAGAAAACCATGCCAAATTTAATCTCATCAATTATCTATGCAAATAGCAGGTTGGGACAAAAAAAAGTATGTATATCATATGTATATCTCTACAGAATTGACTCCATTGGAAAATTCATTTAAAGGGGCCCACAAGTATCCACAAATCTCCCAATCTCCAATTTTGCCCACTTGGCATTTGAACGGTTTCCACGTCAAAAAAAACAAGCCGTCAGGTTGGGTGAAGGGTATCGAAGCTCGACGCAACTTCAAGAAGCGCAAGGTGGGGGAGAGGGATGATTCGAAGGGATCTTTTGTTGTGGATTTTCGTTTGTTGGATCTGAAGAGGAAACCATGTAGGGGGCAAATCTTTTTTTTGGAGGTGCTATCCTAGTAGTTTTATTCGGACTTCACCTTAAGTTATCTAGATGTGTATATATGTATTTATTTATAAACATATATCTAAGTATATGTATATAAGATTATTTATGTATATGTATATGTATTTTTTCACGATGTCTGTGTCAGTGATTCTGACGCCTGCTTACAAACTTGGCTGATTGTTTGGATTTTTCATTGGATGTTGTGTACGAGAGAGAGTCCCATTTTTTCTTACCCATATTCTTGAAATCATAACTAGCATCCATGTGTGGCATATGCACCCATATTTGTTTCATTCGTATGGTAAAAATGTATAGAGGTCAATATATGCCATATATTATGGATCCCAATGGGTATGATTGAAATGTGGTGCGTGATCTTCCTGCTGGGTAAAAAAGCCACCAGGATGTGGTTCTTATGATCCAACGTCGCTGGCGTGGTGTGCTGACACGCCGACGCTTGCTAGGCGCGCTCTACCTGGAGGGTTTTCATGTTTCCGCCCCTTTAAGATCCCATTATTCATAGGGAAAATGATGGTATATCACTTGGTATGTCCCCTTTTTAAAGGGCTCCTTGGAGGGTTAAACAGCTGGGGTACCATCCTAAGGGTAGCAGCATTTTCCCTTGTGAATAATATTAAAAAAGTTCGCCATTTTACAAGTGGAAGTGAATTGGACAAATATCCAACCAACTGAGGGTATTTGTTTGGAAGGTTCCTAAAATTGGATGTAGAGCCGGTATGGAAAAAGTGGATGAAAATTGTATAAACTTCCATTATCAATGGTTGGTTGGTCCTAAGGTTCTACCATTGCACCAAGCATTGATGATCTACCTACCATGGTCATAATCCTAGTTTCTACTGTTGATGGAAGAAATCCTGCACCAGTTGAGGTTGGTAGTTTATCCCATTGTTGCTAGGGTTTTATAGATCCCAGCTGGTGCATGATTTCTTCCATCTACCGTATCTCCAATTTATAAAAGGGACTGCTACTTAGAGATATATTTAGAAGAGGCCCAAGAACCAACCAGCCAAGCTTGACTGACTGAAGATCTGAAGATGCTTCGGGGTAGGGAGTTCCCACGTTGAAGAAACGGAAAGTTTCCATGTCATTTTCCCTTGCCAGTGTAGCATCGGGGGTGTAAACTAATGCTTGCCCCATTTTTTTTGGTAAAGTACTTTGAACTTCCCATTCTTTTCATGCATTTGTATTCACTTCCATTCGAACCTAACAACCTTCATTTTGAAAGAGTAATATCGCAAGTACCATTTTTCAGGAGCCAACTGTTAGTTTCAGGAAGGGTACATGTCTCAAAGAAATTAGGGAAGGCCAAATTCTGGCATTACATGCGCCCGACAGTTGATACACTGCATGTTCAGATCTGATGCTGGAAGTGTGATAAACATTTTAGTACATGAGTGGTGAAACATATCTTCAACTAGGTGAACCTTAGATTGTTTTGGTAAAACCTCCCAATTCTTGAAGAAATGTTTTGTTTTGACAAGATATTTTTTGGAAATGGGTGGTTGGTTTCCCCACCTACTCGTTCCAACATTGGAGACTTGTCTGGTGCAGGCATGCTGCATATGCACAAGTGGCGAAGGCGCAGAAAAGGAAACGGAGGCCCTTTTTTGAAAGTAAATAAAATGATACAGCAAGAGGCCCCTTACAGAAAAAAGTTGGATGAGTGGTTGGAAATTCGAGTTTTACCCATGAAACATGACTAAATTACACCAAATTATAGTAAATCCGGGTGATTGGCCCACCAAAATCCCTTAATGAAGACACTGGGTGATGGGGTACTTATACCCTTAGATTCCCATGTCTTGAGGCGTCAAGTGAACAACTATTTCCTGCCCAAGACGGCGGCAGAGCGTCGTGCGGTGAAGCAGAAGACTACAGCCATGTTATCTGCCAAGGTCTCGGGGGGGGAATTGGTTGATGAGGTCGTTTGGCAAAATGATTTCGAGCTAAGAGGATCTGCTAGGTGGTGGCAACTCAAAGATTTTTGGAATTTTCACCCCGAAATTTGGGGAAGATTTCAAATGGCTTGAAACCACCAACCAGATCTGCTTGTCACCTAAACGAAGAAACCCGGATTGTTTTTTAAAGTTCAAGTTATAAAATTCAGATGTTATATGAATGTATAGAGGTGGGTTCCAGGTGTTAAAAGGTATCAATGACATGAAAACGGGATAAGTAGATTGTTAAGCTTAGAAGTAGACACAGGAGAAACAGATTCGCAGACCACTCATTTGAGCAAAAAAGTCCCAGATCAATCATTTCTGCTTCAGTCAGGAGCAAACTTGATGCAACTCTATCCTCTTTCTTAGTGATTTATGATATATGACGACTTTTGTACCAACAGGGGTCGGCCATAACCTGAAAAAACGCGTGAGTAACAAAGAAGTGAATCCGGCAGAGCCTCCTTAGTTCATTTTTCCCCTAGGGAAGTAAAGATTGATGGCTGAGCACAAAACAAACAGTTCATGCACTAGGTGAACCGCCTAGATCCATTTTTTTTCCCCCAAATTCAGGCCACATATCTTCCCCCTTCCTCTTCTGGTTGTCACCTCATCAGGACGTCACCACACGTGCCGCCAACCAATCGCTACGGGAGCTGCGAAGTACCATTTTGACCACTGCCACCGCAGATCCTCTGGAGGCTCGCTGCGGGTTTTTGGGTGGCATCGGCATCATGTAAACGTGGGAATTCGCAAAACACCAGGGGGAGGAAACAGATCTGGGTGGTGGCAACTCAAATATTTTTTGAATGTTCACCCCTATTTGGGGAAGATTCCCATTTTGACTAATATTTTTCAAATGGGTTGAAACCACCAACTAGAGATTTTCAATCGTTTTTTTTTTTTTTCGGGTAATTAGTGAAAGAACATAAGAACATCACCATATCACCAATATTTTCACGTACCAAAAACGGAGGTATTCACCATGCAATCAGTGTTTGTTAGGCGCGTGTAAAGAATGAAGGGGAATCCCCATTTCGCAGTAATGTACAGCACTTCCGAATTTTGTAACCTGATTCTCTTGGTGTTTACCCAACAGGATTTTCAGGGCGAAAAACATGTTGGTTCCAGATTGCAGCGATTTCTTTGGAATCGAGACCCTGGCATTGTCACAATGAAGCCAAAACCAGCTGACTAGCCCTAGCATGTGAAATCCTTTGATCCGCGAGTCATGTTCCCACAGAGCAGGGTTTTTACGTAGCACCTTTTGTAGCAAAGATCTTTCTGTTGGGAAGGGAGCGTTGGTGACAAAACTTACCTGGAGAGGGTTGGAAGAGGACTTTCTTCTGGGAATCTTTTTTGCTTTTGGGTGGGGTTGCAATGCTCATGAATGCATGAGAGAATCAGGTGAATGTACCTTACCAACCAGGTAATGATCCACCACTGTGGCCCAACTACGGTACAAGGAAGGTTTAGATACATGAGATTTATCATACCAGCTGAGAAAAACAACTTGCATCCCAGCTCCCTTCACATTCGACAAAAAATCTCACCCACAAGAGCTGATGTAGCACCAGGAGAGCTGATGCAGCTTCACAATTTGTATGTTAGACTCCCTGAAACTAACAGCAAAACGCCTTCCGAAAAATAGGCCAACTTGGCCCCCAAAAGGAAACGACCGGATCGTCTTCCAACCATCCATTTTTCCAGGGGGAAAACCGTTAGGCTCAGAGGGAACTTAAGGGGTTATCCGCCGGCTTCAAGTGCCCTTGTGATGAAAAACCCTGGCAGGATGCCCAAATGACACGCGACCAGATGGATGTTCCTTGAAGGGCACGCAAGTTTGGGGGGGGCAGATATGGGGTGAATGAGAGGCATTATTGCTGGGTGGTGGCAACTCAAAGATTTTTTATTTTCACCCCTACCTGGGGAAATGATCTAATTTGACCAATATTTTTCAAATGGGTTGAAACCACCAACCAGATATTGATTTGCAGTTTTCGGATTCAAAGTTTGTTTTTTTCACCCCCTTCCTTAGGACACCTCTACTTAATTTGCCCATTTGCTTTTGATGTGGGAAACACCACGCCTTGTTTTTTCTTGAGAAGGAATGGTGCTTTTTAGGCAAATCTACGGTGTATCTTGGATGACCAGTACAAGTATATCAAAGTCATGCTTCCTTCACAATGACATGAGAAAGAGACACTACAATTACATCAGCCCTCCAGTTCTAAGTAAAGGTTTATCCTGGTTTTGCATCATATCTAACTTTATTTCACATCACTATAGATTCAGATGATTCATACTACATGGTATCTAGCTGTACTTTGAGATCATCCAACAGATTTACACACATTTACCAACTTTTGTAGATACCCAAAACAGGCACTTTTGCAGCACGTTGTAAACTGTACCTATTCCAAACACTCATTTTTGGCATTTGTGTTTAAACTTCTTGGGTGGAATTTCCAATCGCCAGTTGGACTTGACAACTCAGAGGTGGGACCAAGCTCACACAGAATTAAAAAAGCGCTACATATGCTGATATGCTGTACAAAAATGCTATATCAAAAAGTGACACACATCTAGTCTTTATATTTATATATACATATAGTTGAATAGAGAGTTTTACGTATATATCCCAAAAATCTCTTTCCAACTCAGATACAAATTTGGTGTCAATCTCCTGTGTTGGATCGCCCGTTTTTCACAATTTTTCACCAAAGCAAACCATCCGTAAAAACAAATCCCTTGGGCCTCTGGAATTTCCATTGGGTCCATCAAGTCATGGGGTGAATCGCTCAGGCTTTACCAGGAGCAACGGAGCAACCAGGTTCCACAGGCTTTGGGCATACCATGCCCTCTGGAGTATCTCCCTATACCAGCTACGCACCTTGGAGTTGGTTCGGTGGGTCGGGTCTAACCTTGGCAACCCAACCAATATGGGTGGGAAAAATCATCATGGTGGAATTACCTAACAGAAAACGTCCCTGAAAATAGCCTGAAACTATATAAATGAAAGATGGCATCCTTGCAATAGAGGAGATGGAAATACTTCAATGTCGAAATTCTTGGAATGATTGTTCTTAAAACTCTGATGCTCGTGTGAATTTTGGATTGTTAATATATTTTTTATGAAACAAAGTCATCCTTCTGCAACGTAACCAGCTTGAATGGTTTCAGATAGGGTTCAGTTTAGTCGAAAGCTAGTTATCTAGTTACCTGTAGATGTGTTGTTTCGGGGGGCCCGAGCAATGGACAAGTGCTGTACATTCCAGTTTCGCCACCTCTTTGTTCCACAAGCTCAGGAGCAAAGTTCGCGTTTCAATGGTGCTTTGGCGCATCCGGCAAATGTGCAGACAGCGCAAGATCTCTCCAAGAAGGATCTTAGTGGTCTTGTTTTTTGTCGTTTATATAATGTTTTTTGGAGTGAGAAAAAGTAACAAGGAGCTTGTGATTCTTCTTGTAACTCTTTATGTCGTTTTGTTTTTTCTTGGTAATGGTCTTGTTGTCGGCAACACGTACCAAATCTTACCCATAGGATCCAATGTATTATATGGTATATTGATTTACATGTGGTTAATTTCTTTATGGTAAATGTGAAGCCTATGGGTTACAGAAAAACATCATGCCTGTAGGACCGTAGGATATGGGGGTAGAATGATTATGCCCCTATTGGGGGGTAGTGGTTCCACCTTTTTTCCGTACCCATTGGAATGCACTGGGCATCGTTTTACGAGAACTAAGACTAACAAACCTGTTTTTTTAACAAGTTAACCCTTTCCACCTGAGAGGGTGACATTGTTACATCCACTTCCAAACTTTCCAGAAAAGCATAATCTGAGATACGTTTATATAAAGAAAAGCTTATTGCCCTTTATATGCCCCTTTCTTTTTTGTAAAACCCGTGATTTCAGATTTTAAAAAGAAACAACTTGGCCCATTTTTTGCAAGGGCTTGTTATTTTCTCGAAGATGCGTAGGACATTCGTACCACGCGGGACAACACCTTGCGGCAAATTACGCGCTTGGACTGAGAGCCCATTTGTTTTCTTTTTGGGGGCGATCCCACAGGGCACAGCGACATGGTGGTACGAACAAGAAGTTCATAACTCGATCACCTCTTTACCCAAGACTCCTCCCTTTTCAATCAAATGATACATGTGTTTGGTTTAAAACGAAGATGGAAGCAGAAGCATGTTTTTTTGAGATATATCTATGAGTGGTATTAAAGATGTTGGTGTCAAAATGTAGAAATGATACTAAATGTAAAAAAAGCAGAAACTTGGAACACCACTTCGCTGACGAAAGCCTGAATCACTCAGATTCCTTGTTTCACTACTCTTGCGGGTTTCGGCGGGGAGCTGACTTGAGAAATGCGGAAAATGCCTAGTCGCTAAGAAGTTGATATGCCCCTCTTCATCATATTGGAGAAGCATGAGGGTATCATAAGCAGCCATGGTGTATACACTCTGAGGAAAATTTATAATGAAAAACATGGTTGTTCGTTCGGGCATTATATATATATAAGGATCCCTTTTAAACAACCAGTATGATGGAAACTAAGGGACCCCAGGGTGTTTTCGTGGCTGAAAAGGAACCTAAAAATCACCCAGTTGAAATCACGGAAAATCCATCGGTTTTCCAAAGCTCCCATGGAGCTTTGGTTTTCCAAAGCTCCCATGGGAATCGAACAAGTACCCTCTCCTACACATTGGGGATGATGATTATCCCAACATTACACCCTGGAAACTTAACATGGAACCTGAAAACCACCTGTTTGAAAAGGAAAATCATCTTCCAAACCTTCATTTTTAGGTTCCATGTTAGTTTTAGGGGGTGTAACCCTTCGTGAAACTAAAATGGTTGGAAGATTTTCCCTTTGGGGCCCAGCCTCTTTTCAGTGCGTCTCTTCAAACCCACGGGGCCCATGCATACCACCAAGTTTGCAACACCAACCAGAGATCCAATAGGAAATCCAGCAATTTCGTTGGTGTCTCTCAAGAGGGGGGGTTCTGAACCCCTTCCCAAAAAGCAGCACTTCAAAGTGTAAGAATTATACATCTTTACATTGAAAACATCTGGTTGATGGAGGGCGGCTTGAGGCTTGATAGCCTTGAATTTGATTTTAAATTCAAATTGAAATTACCCTCCCGAAAACGAACATAGCCACCACAAAATCATGCACCAGTTTAAAAAAAAGGAAGTGCATGGCCTCAAATGGTTTGTTTTCCATTTCCATGTTGGTTTTCTGGGGTGTACCATATTTTTTGCTCATTTTTGTTTAAAGAGATGCAATCGGCAGGAACAGCATTACACAAACCCATCAAACCTGCTGAGAGTCAGTTTCATCCGACACAAAGGGACACAGCCAGCACGACACGTCGTCCGATGAAGACAGATACCATTCTAATTTGGTAAAAGATCCACCTAATGACCCAATGGTCAATTTTTTGCGGGTTCTTTTCAAGATGGGGAATTCATGATGATTTGAAAAATGGCTGGCGAATGGTCATACATATATTATGATATGTATTTTTGTCATGAATTGCTTCACCCTAGGACTCCAGTAATTCTCTTAGATGATGATTGGGGTGTATAATCACCTCCTCAGCAAGGTACTTAGGTTCCATTACCATTCTCAGAAGATGATTGGATCCCTAGGGTCAGATTTGTTTCAAAGTTGGACCAATGGTTTTTGTTTATAATTTGTTACCTGCCTCCATCGATGTGGTGCCATTTGGGCCCCGGGCCATAAAAACCCCGGGCTACTGAAAAATAGTCGGGTTTAAATAGCCGGCCTTATTAAGGGAAACCAATGGTTGATAAGCCCTTGATAAGGCCTTATTTCTGTGGGTGGGATACGTTAGGAGGGGTATGGAGGGGTAGGTTGACTGGCCATTTAATCATGGATTTGATGTTTTGGGTGTCTTTTTTTATCTTCTTGGGGTCGCACACTCGGGCAAACTAGGCAAATTTCTACCACGCTTCCCAAAAAGTCAAAAATCAAATTCGAAGACAACAACAACAGTTGCTTTTTGGGTTTGGTGGAATCGCAACCCATCATACCATCAATGTATGATATATTTACCTATATTTACCATAAACATCTACCATTCATGTAGGTAAATATGCCAGTCCCATGCATGCTATAACAGATGCTTAGTTTGAAATTCTCGCCTTTGAGACTGGTGTTTTGCATCCTGTAGTCCTGTGTCACGATTTGCATGCGCTTATTGAAAATCTCACTTTTCACCCGTCGTTTTTTTCTAAAACTGCGTCTTTGAGGAGTTTTTGCAGAAACTTGGGTATAGAGCAAAAGTAGGTGTTGCGTTCACACATCCATCTGCTGGGTTTAGAGCAAAATTCCCTAATCAGTGTATTCTGACTACATGAACAATAATGGCGCTGGAGAAGGATATACTGTATTTTTGTTGTATATGTTGATGCCGGCAATTCGCCCAGAAGTTGATTTTCAGCACTTGTCAAGTCGGCCTCCAGGGAAAATTTGGCGTTGTTGTGGGGTTGAATGTGATCAATACTGAAAGGCGCATTGTTTTTGGGCAAACCCTAAGTGAGCAATGAAAAACCCTAGTTGTTTAGGGTGGATGATGCTACCCATCTATATTTATGTGGGGATTATGAATAGCCATTGTAAGGCTCCCGTTTTAAACAACCAGTATATGGAAAGTAAGAGGGCCTGTTTGTTGAAGGCGCCGAGGAAGAAAAAACGACAGGAATCTGTTTCACCCACAAAACTGCATGGCAATCGAAGATCAATCCACAAAATTCCGCTTCGAAAAAAGGAGGAGTATCTGTGAACGAGATTTCTGGAGCGAGAAATCTCCAGGTGACTGTTGATGGAAGAAATCCCGCGTTCACCACCGGGGATGGAAAAGACCCTGTAAATAGTGGGGTAAACTACCAACCTCAACTGGGGCAGGATTTCTTCCGTCAACAGGATGTTGGAAGAATTTCGCTGAAGCAGTTGTGTAGGTGTTCGGTAGGGGGCTATTCTGCATCTTGTCATTTTCCACCTTGGGATGAAGCCAGCTTTACACCATCAATAAACTCGAAGCTTCGCAGCTAAGACTAGCTGCTTGCATTTGAGATGGAGGGCAGCTTGGTGGGTTTGGAGAGTATCACTTTATGTTGAATCTGCTTGGATGGCCATAGTGTAGGCTAAGAGAAGTTCTGCAACCAGATGAAAAGAAAGAGTGGAGAAAGAAATTTCATGAACACCACCCACTCTTTGAGTACCCTTTCTGTGAGGACAATGACTCAACGATTCTCTTTGAAGGGACAAGGTATCCAAGCCCGTGGCTAACAAACTCACTTTTCATATTGGCATTTCTGGTACAATTAGTTAGGTGCTTCAAAATTGAGACTCATGAGTCATGTACATGAAATCACCACTCATGAGTCATGTACATGTATATATATATATTAAAATGTATGCATATATGTGAAAACGCATTTTTTGTATATATCATATCTACCTCTCCACCTGTGCTACTGTTGATGGTTCAGAAATCCTGCACCTATCTTGAGATGTATAAATCTCTGGATTACAAACTACCCAACCACAACTGGCTATGAACGCCGGATTTCTTCCAAAAAAACCGTAGGGGTGAGGCATTTTACCGGAGGCGTTGGGCTTTGGGGTTGAGAAATTTCTCTTTCATTCTGTGTAGGCTGACATGTTTGCCCGCGAAAAGGCGGAGCAGCCGCAGCCTGGGGGGGTTTCGGGGGAAATCTGGGACCCAATGGGGAGAACAGGAAGGTAGGATTATAGCCACCCAAAAAGTAAACATCGCCCCATGAAAAGGGTCCATTTCAAAAAATCCTAGACACCCAAATGCCTCCTAAGGATTTTTTGGGTATATATTTTGACGGTCTAAATGCCTTCAAACAGCAGGTGTTTGGATGCCTATAGGGAAAGGAACATATTTTTCCAACCAGCATAGACTCTTCGGGATGCGAAAGCCCTTATTATCTAGGAGAGGGTTCCTGGCAGAACATTTTTTGGTAGGGGAATCACCATAAAAACGGGCATTTGTTTTTTTGTAGTACTGGGAGGGTTAGCATTTCAAATAATATAGGGTAAATGGTTTTGATGATTTTAGATTTTACACATGTTCCCTGCCATCCATGTATGGTATATTTTATTAATTACCAACATTCCGTAAAGATCAACCAAATGTAAGTAAATATAATATATACCAGTCCCATGGATGGTATGAATTTGGGACTGGCAAATCAATGGGTTTCAAGTTTCAGGGGAGTTGATGTCACCTTTGTTAGCCCATGTATCATGGCTGTTTAAGATGCTTGCCCCGCAACAAAACAATCAAGGTTTAACATGCAGGTAACAACGCATACCTGTCAAGCCATCAGCCATCAGGGGGAAGGTGCAAAAAGGGTGGAAAAAAAGGGCAATGTTGAACCCACACGGAACTCAGCTCAGAATCTCAGTCATTTGAGTGCTGCTTGGTGGTTTCAAATATTTTTCATGTTCACCCCTATTTGGGGAAGATTCCCATTTTGACTAATATTTTTCAGATGGGTTGAAACCACCAACCAGAGTGTCAATGATTTTGAAACATCGGTTTATATGTTGTGAATAATGACAATCTTTTGAACATTGGAAGGCGGTTGTTGTCATTGGAGATTGTCACTATACAATCCATTCCAAATTATCTTTTTAAGGGAGATTGTCATTGGTCATGGTAGCCCTTTTGGGGATGGATAAATGGCACCCGTACCAATCCAACGGTTGTTTTTTCGCGTACTATATCATTTTCGAACTTGGTGCTACTTCTGTGTGCCAAAATTAGATACTCAATGGTTTTGTGAATTGTTGACACTGGAGTTCGTTCATATCAGTGTTTACCTGATCTTACTGATGCTGGAGTTTTCCTTTCGAGCTCTGGATACGGTATCTCAAAACATTCCCTTCAAAAAAGCATTGGTCACTACATCTATGAAACGGTGACCTTCGTCTTGGCTGCAGCCCTTCCCGTCCACAGGAAAAAACGCGTGGGCAGATTGTTTTTTCTTCCCCTAAATGGCGTCCAAGCCCATGGTGTCGATAGATCAAGGGGGATATGACGATGTGGTGAGAAGGCAAGATTTGCAAGAAATGGTGTCTCGCTCGCAACTTGTGTGAAAGTGGCTGGAAGTGTTTTTTGACATACCCGGCCACAATGTATATATATACTTATATATACATGATATATCATAATCTTCCATTACATATTTATATACACATAAATATGTGTTTTGTTTGTGAATTTCTGAAACCTCATAGTGGTGCCATTTTTTTCTTAGTGTAATGACATGTTTATTCCCCCAAAGGGGTCGTGATGTTGGGCACAACTCGATCTTGGGATTCCAGGTGTCACACCCCAAATTCCACCGGTTGGGAAAACCCCAAAAAGGTGTAGTGAATAGTAAGGGAATCCTACCCAACATTCAATGGAGTTTCCTGGTTCCCTTAATAGGTGGTAGGTGATATATAATCCCCCAATTGGCAGTATATACCACTTATATACCACTTATATATTGCCTTTTGGGGGGTTATATGCTAACTACCACCTGTTAGGGGGAACCAGAAACAACCATTGAAACATGGCCGAAACATTCAGGTTAAGGATTTATAATAAAAAAATCCCCAGATAACATAGCACCTGAAAATGGATGGTTGGAATCTGTTGGAATTACGATCGTTTCCTTTTGGGGCTCCGGCCCATTTTCAGGGACAAGCTGGTTGTTAGTTTCAGGGAGGGTAAATCCATTTCAAAAGTTGGGGTTGGACTCTGGGACCATGTGACGGCAGATACCATTTGGATTTTCTTTCTCGGATCCATGGCACCAAAAAAAACACACACATCCAAGTTGGCTTTCTTGCGACGCATGCTGCATCATGACAATCTTCCAGAGGTTCGGCGCGGCATTGGGCTACAGAAAGGGGATGTTTGTTTGAAGGAATGGCTCTTAAGTAGGAATACTCCTCCAGCCGGCACAGCTCTCCAGTTTTCCCTCAAGATTTTCTTTGAGCAGTTCCGGGCTCGTGGGTTGCGTTTCAACATACTCCTCCGAAAACTAACATGCGGGGGTGTACCTTTCCTGTGAAAATGGAGTTTGGTTTTTTGGTGATGCTGGGTCCAAGTCGATTTGTTCCTTCTATCAGACTTTCTTTTCACACGTTACTTTATCTAGATAGTGGTTTCAAAGAAATTTGATAGTTCATCCCTACTTGGGTAAATGATCCGATTGGACTATAGTTTTTGAAACCGGTTTCAACCACCATAAAGGTATGGATATCCCATCTCTGCAATTTGGAAACAAAAAAAGATCACCAGTGATTAGCAAGAATTTCAGGTACCAAAAATGCAGGTACTGAACCTTATCAGGCTATTGTTTGGGGGTGGGTTTTTTGCATAAACCTTCCATACAAGTTTAAATGTAGGTGAGTACTTCCATTTTAGTTACCTGAAGTGTTTGGTGAAATTTCCAAACCAAAAAGGTTCCAGAAGCACATCTCGACACGTTGGCACGGCAGCATTTGAAAGTGCCCAGCGGATTTGAGGTCACGAAAGGGGGGATCGGGTCGAAGTGTGGTTTGAAGGTTGTTCGTGAGTTTGTTTACCCTGGAAGTTCAACAGTTCGCCCCTGAAAAAATGGTGGTTGGAAGACGATGGTTTCCTATTGGGAGGCTAAGGTTTGTTTGAGTTATCTCAAACCTCGGGAGGGTACGGGGTGCAAAAAACGACGCAGTTGAAATATAGGGATTAGTGAACAAGTCATTTAGAAGGTTCCCCCCAACGGAAACACAAACTTGAACATTTCCAGCCAGCAATGCTTGACGAGGGGAGGATACAGGTGAGGAAGATCCAAGAAAGTGAATGGCTATAGATACACAAGAGTATTTAGATATAGAAACACTCATGTTGAATACATGTTCGACACACTTTGTAATGCACATCATTCTCCAAAATATATCCAATTCTGTAAACATATTTATATAGCCATATGCACATATAGTCCGTTGGCTTTGTCATCACCATGGGTGTTCTATGACTGTGTTGGCATGTTACCATTTTGGCTGTTAGGAACTATTGCACCAACTGCGTTCCTACGATTCTTGGCAGCAGCACCCAAAAAAAGATTTGGGTGGTGGTTTCAAATGTTTTTTTTTCACCACTACCCTCCTTGAAACTAACATAGCCCATAAAAATCCAACATTTTGATGGTATTTACCAGGAATGATGGGGATTTTCATGGGCTATGTTAGTTTCAGGGAGGGTACTTGAGGAAATGATCCAACTTGATTGATATTTTTCAGATGGGTGGTTCAACCACCAACTAGAGGTGTCCTTTTGGATGATTTTTTGGGCGATCGAAGTTGTGCTACTAAAACCCCCCGCAGGATGCCAACCTTAAGCTTCACTTTCCACCTCTAATAGGGAGGGGGCTTTCCACTTCAACATGGTGACCCCCCAAAAAACTAACATGACAATAATAAAAGATCCACCCATTTGAGTTTTGATGTATTTCCACCATTGAACATGGGGAATTTTTCCAGTTAGTCACTGTTAGTTTTCAGGTAACCTGGAGTTATTTCACGGCCAGCCGTGCTTGAGGCCACCCAATCTCCTAGCACCTCCAGTGGAGCAGACCCGGCGCAGGCGTGCTGTGACCGACCTGTAAAATCCCCAAGGTTGGAGGATGTTGGAGGATCACTTAACCCGACCTTTGATTTTTTGATGATTTTTTTGGGGTCCGCTTATATATAGCCATCCCCAAAAAAGGTCACCAGCTCGCAGAATTGCCAGGGGTACATGAATTTGGTCGAATTTTTAGCGACCTCGCGAACCGACGTGGTGGATAAATGGTTGATTTTTTATGGTTTCGTTGGTAGATATACCAGTCCCATGGATGGCAGAGGAAGGGACAGTCATAGCTGGATTTACTGTGTAGAAACAAACATCCTACATGTTACTGTTGATGAACGAAAAATCCTGCACCACCTGGGATGTACGAAACCCTGAAAGTAATGGGATATTTACCATATCAACTGGTGCAGGATTTCAGCCATCAACAGTCCACTTCCCCCACTTAGATGACGTGTGCCGGGCCTGCCAGGCCTTACATGGCTATGCTGGAGGGCATTTGGGCACCGAAGTGGTCATTGATGGCAGGAACTTAGTAGCACAGGCGCCAGCGGACAAATGCAATGCTTACGGATGGATGGTTGGTTTTAGGATGGATGGGATACAGCCTAGTGGTGAAGGGTGAAGCCGGAAAGAAGCCCCTGTTTTTTTGGGTAGTTTTTCGGAAATGTTGAGTTTAAAAGACCTTACCACTTTATCACTTCAGAAACTTTTGGGGGAGATTGAAAGGTTTAACAAAAACCACTTGGGGGTTTATTGAGTTGAATTTTCTCCATGAGGTTGATATCACAAATCACAGGTAAACATGGTGGTGATAATTGCAAATGGTGATGTTTTTCTAGTTTTTGAAACTTTGAAAATCAGGCTCAGCCTCAACGTTCCATTTTAGAGTTCTCAGGAGCAGTGTATATATGTATACATACGAATCATATGAAGCATTTCCACTCATTTTTTCCGATATTTTGACACCCGTCCAGCACTGAAAGCTATACACAAAGATCATAAAGATCATCACTTAGAATCACCAAAAGTTTCAGGTACCTAAAATAGAGGTACTGAGCCTTGTAAGGCTATTTTGGGGGTGGGGTTTCCCTTGCATAACCCTTACACACATCTTATATAGGTGAGTACCTCCATTTTAGGTACCTGAAATGTTTGGTGATAGAAGCCTACAAACCCCGGTTGAAGACCCTTCAGGCGGTGGAAGACTCGGGTGTTTTGGCCATAGTTGCACCACCATGGTCTCTTCGTTATGTGGGCCTTTGGCGTTGGAGATGGTGGATGGGGTTGGACGGATTTGCCCGTGAAGAGTTGCCGCGTAGATGGAGATTTTGTTGATGTTGGTTATATGTACATGCAGCTACATGCATGTTAAACATTCCAGGTTTCCTTTTCGGGTTCTTTTTGGAATGGAACCACCACCATTTGTTGGACATTTTCTTGCAAGCTACTCAGGGTGGTACCAACCATTTTTTGGGGGATTGGAGTGGTCAAACTTGATAAAACTTGCCTAACAAGAGGTCCAGAACCCACCAGAAATCCCTCCCCTCAACTAAAACATCGATACATGCTATGCCCGAAGAAAAAAACACAACAAAAAACGCCAGCACAGGATTGGCCGAAAAAAACACCAGTTACAAATTGGGGATACTACAACTCCCATATTTAGGGTTGTATAACCTGCAACCCTCATCTATTACCCTCCTTGAAACTAACATAGCCATGGAAAAATCCACCATTTTGATGGTATTTACTAGGAAAGATAAGATTTTCATGGGCCATGTTGGTTTCAGGGAGGGTACTGGTTTTCCTTTCCCGGCCCACCACCGGGGACCTTTGCAGGTCTTTGGTCCACGCATTTTCCAGTTGGTGATTCGAAATTTAGCAGATCCGAGCCGTGGATTGGTCATCTGCGAAGGTGGGGGTAGGGTGGGCAATGAAAAGAACCTCTGGGTTGTTTAGGGATATATGGATGTTTCCAAAAATAGAGGTATCCCCACCCAAATCATCCATTTTAATAGGGTTTTCCATTATAAACCATCCATTTTGGGGATACCACTATTTTTGTCAACACCCATATAGGGGATGATACTGCCCATTTATGTGGGGATTATAGTTATAGTTAACCATTACAAGGATCCCTATTAAACAACCTGTATAGTGAAAAGTACATGTTTTTTGTTGTAGTTCGGGTGTTTGACAACATGATCATATGATCCACTTACACTCCTGTAAACTAGCATGGCCATTTACCACAAAAGATGACGATTTTTCAGCCGGCTATGTTAGTTTGACAGTATCAACAACGTTCTTCCATTTTTCCTCTTAAGGGAACAATGAGCCCATGAAAGGTGCCCCATTTCCAGCAGTTTTGGAACCATTCAGAAATTTCCAGGATCAATTTTCATGACCAACCCCCCTGTCAACCGCAACAGCTGGGCGGCTGGTTGGCCGTTGGTTCTGACAGGCCCTGATGAAGCACGGATTCGTTCCATGGCTACGGAGATCGCTGGGGTGCTGGGTGTTGGCGTCGCCTTGCTGGGTCAAGCGGAAGCCTACCAGGTGCGAATGGCAAGAACTTGGAGGGGAATTGTGTTGGGGCAATTTATGCGGGGATTATCCGGTAGTGGTTTAGTAGTACATACTTCGTACTTAGTATTATATCATTCCTGAGTATACCATCCTTAGTATACTTTGGTAACTTCGTATATTTCCCTATAGATTGTAATCAATCATAGGACCTCCACTTGGGTTCATACTGACTATCCTTGTTGTAACCAGCATGGCGACCATCTTTCATGGGAATTCCCTATGTTAACCAGCCGGTATGATAGGAGTGGTTTTCCGGCCAAAACGATCCACTCCACAACGCTGGTGGATCATGGACACCCCCCAAAAAAAAAGCGGAAGCTCGAAGTTGAACATGACATCATGGGAATTTAAGGTAGCTACCTCCCAAGAAATAAGGCCTTGTTAAGGGACTATTAACCATTGGTTTCCCTTAATAAGGCCTTATTAGTGTTTTATTTCTTGGGGGGGGGGGTTGGCATTGGGGGGGTACCTTAAATATCTTAAATTCCCATGATGACAGGGGAATGGAAAGGAAGCATCATCTTCCAAAATGTTCCAAACCTCCTTGACTTCCAGTCTTCCAGTTCCATATCAGTTAGTAGTAACCTCTATGATCATGAAGGTTCATGTTTGTCGTCGGGGGATGGAAGCGCTTCATAATCTGCCAGTGGTGGTGATGGTAGGTGATGGTAGCGATTCTCCGTTCAATTCAATTCAATTCAATTCAATTTACATGGCCTTCCAATTGTTCCCAGTTGCGATCACCAATGAACATGCACTGTTTCAACCCGGAGCGTACGGGCTAATTACGAGGTTCTGAACTCATACTCTTCTAAGGAGGCCATATACTAGAAGCCAGGCCACTTTCTTAAAGGCGGGGAACATTACACAATACTGTAAGAGTTCTCCAAAACTGTGAAATATGGACGTCTAACAGTTATCATCCACTTGCAGCCTGAGGCTGTGTTCTCAACATCACCACGCGCCGATGGGCCCCTACCATTGGCCCATAACTCCACTAAAGAAAGGGGTGAAACAATGCAAGTTACCTTTTTTTGTAAAGCCATGTTATAGGGGCCTCATAATTCCGTTTATAACCAAAATAGGGTTTTCCCATTTTTTTTGGTTTTCTTTCTTCTACTTTCCCGAGAAAAAAGTTCCATCCAAGTTGGCTTGTCTTGAAACGACGCAACCCCTGCATCATCACAATCCCATTTTTGCAGACAAACAACCCCCCAAAACGAATAAAACAACAAAGCAACAACACAAAAACCCGAAGCAACAAAAACGCACCCCAAAGCCGGAAGAGAAATGAATTATATACACTCTTTGGAACTATAGCATATTTCCCCCAACAATCGCACGGCACTTTTTGATTTTCAATGGATTTTCGTGCAACTTCCCACCAACTTGGTAGGATATGTTGGTTTCCTTAAAGAGTATGAAAACTTGACTCAGCAGCATCTAACCTCCAACCCCCGCCCCAGGCGTTGCACGCCACACCGGCGTTACTCCAACGCTTACAGCATGGCCCGGGCGACGTGGCAGCGGAGTTGCAGATTCCAACTGCACCGCCTGAAGAGGCGGCAAGCACGGTGGGAGAAGCACAGGTGAATGCAACAAATTCCTGGTGGATTATCGTGATACCCTTCATAGTTGCAACTAAGGTGGTGATTTGTAAGGTTTACTTAGGTTTCAAATATCTCGCGGATTCATTTTTGGGAGGTTTTTCGGTTTTAGTGGGGGGTGAAATGTAGATCTCATGCGCAATTAGGGAAATGCCCCTTACTGTAGGGTGGGAAAAATTATTGGAGTTGTTCTAAGGTTGTTTTCTTGTTTAACTTTCGACCATTGAAGAAATAAATTCAGCATTAGAATCTCAATCATCATCTAGGATATCTACGTGGTGGTTTCAAATATCTTTCATTTTCATCCCTATTTGGGGAAATGATCCAATTTGACTAATATTTTTCAAAATGGGTTGAAACCACCAACCAGCTTCACTTGTTTTGTTCTTTTCAGCTTTCTTTAAGTGTTTCAAACTATATACCTCATTTTTGAGACGAACACCCAGGTTGTTTTGGAGTTTCATTTTTGTTGCCAGGAAAAACATTTCAATGGTTGAACCGGTTCCCATGGTAGGATATTATTTTGTTGTGCTTATTCCAATCATCTCAACCACTCCTGCGCTACTTAAATTTACCCGCCTCAGTTTTCCCCGTGGGACACATTTGGATTCCGAAGACGACTTTTTCGCAGGAGACGCGGCCTGATGAAGAGCATGGAGACTGCCCCATTTGTCACGTGGCTGACCTCCGAGCCTTAAAATCCATGGGAATCTAAGAGTGCCTCCTCCCCCACCCCAATGCCAACCCCACCGTAAATCCCCAGAAATTATATAGGGCCTAAACTCAACAGTTTATGAAAATAGCCATCATGCCTGAATAATCCCTGAATAAAAGGCCTTATCAACTTGGGGGGTGGCATTGGGGGGTGCCCAATTTGATCCCCAGGATTAAAACAGCTTGTGCGCATGTTTCTTTGTTGAGACCACCACCCAAAGGTGTTGGATAGGGAAACGTATTAATATCATACACAGTTCTGAGATATGCACTCTTTTTTTCTCTCACTGTTTTGCCACACGTAGTAGATAGACAGCAAGTGTCATCATAATTTTAATTGTGGGGTAGATGGTCTTCATCATCGGCAGCATTATCATCCTCATCCTTATCGCCGTTGTCATAATCACCATCATCCCATTCTCATGATGATGATCTTCGTCACGATCATGAAGACACAACATTGATTACTCGGAAACAATCAACAAGAAACATTATACTTCATTGCCTCAACCAACAGGTGCATACAGAGTTTATGCGTGTTTACACCCCGCAAAACTAACATGACAATGAACAACCAACCATGAATTGAGATGTATCTCCATTCAGGGGAACATATGATGACTTCCCCCCCCCATTTCTTGCCATAAAACCCTGAGGTTTAGAGCCCATGGGCCCAGGAGAAGCTGCAATGCGATGTGCTGGGGATGGTGGGCAACATCATTATTTTCATGCCAGGTGAGCTGCGGGAGATGAATGGACGGAGCCAGGGATGATGCATTTT
This sequence comes from Breviolum minutum Mf 1.05b.01, assembly GCA_000507305.1. Lineage (NCBI taxonomy): Eukaryota > Dinophyceae > Suessiales > Symbiodiniaceae > Breviolum > Breviolum minutum. The sequence continues at coordinate 23,306 of DF241816.1, forward strand.
CAGTTCCTAAATGAGGTGCGTTTGGTTGAACCCCAGAATCTTCAAAATCACGACGGGTAGATGCTTCACTTGAAAGTTGAAAAGATCTTTTAGAGGTAAAGCTGAGGTAAGGAAGAGGTATGTTTGATAAGTTGTGTACATGCTTCGAAGACAAAATGTGTGGCCGTTACTTTGAAATGTTCTGAATTTCCAAGCTGTTGGGCCTTACAGTAAATTCTGGAAAGCTCTGTCTCGACAAGTAGGACTATGGCAGATGATGGCACAAATATTTTTCCTTCCGCATGCTGTGACACTTTCCTAGTTCTCTCTTGTGCAGTGCCATGCAGAAATCAACCCAGAAAAACAACTCCCTGAAACTAACATAGCACCACCATGTGGCTGTTGATTTTCCAGGTGCTTAAAAACTTGGGTCCGAAGTCGTCGCGACGGTGCTGCGGCACCAACTGCCACCTGTCCCATGTGCCGTGGGCCACTGCAGATGAACGGACCGCCTGCGAGGGAGAAATCGCCCTGGGCAAGGGTGACCGGCAGTAAAAAGGGGTTTGGTATCGAAGGCGCTCAGAACAGCAAGGGTACCATCATTTTCCCTATGAACATATACCCCATATGGGTGTTTCCAAAAATAATGGTACCCCCAAATCATCAATTTTAATAGGGTTTTCCATCATAAACCATCCATTTTGGGGTACCACTATTTTCGGAAACACCCATATAGGATCCATGTATATTGGCATAATTTCTAACCTACATTCGGATTCGAAAAAAACATCATCCGTTCATGCCGATCTCCCATGGATCCTATGGATAAGTAAGTAACCCCTGAAGGCCCAAAAAAATCCACCACCAAAAAAGTCTCCACATGTTTTTTTTCCACAGGACAACGACTCCAAGAGTTCTTGGATGGAGAGCATTCTGCACAATTGTCGGAGGTTGGTCCGTATGGTAGGGGTCTGGTTGGGTAGCTAATCTTACCCAGGGAGGGATGTGTTGGAAGCTACCAGGTACCAAAAATAGCGGTGTGAAAACAAAAAGGACAATGTGTTAATATTTACCTATAGAAAAAAATGCGAAGTTTAAACAAATACTGGAACAAATGGAATGATGGAAGAGGATATTCTTTTTGTTGATGGGAATCCCAGGGAACATGGTGGTTAAGAATACCTTAATACGGACTTATTTCTTCCTTACTTGGAGGATCATCCCATTTAGTAAGTAGCTAGTAACCCCCATTTATAAGCCATTTAGGCCATTTGGAAGGAGAATAACCCCACTTATGGGACTTACTAACCATGGTTATTAACCACTTACTAAATGGGATGATCCTCCAAGTAGAGGGGGGGCGCATGGATTTTCATGATTTTTGGAAAACAGCATTTTCAGCTTGCATGTTTCATCTTCAGCAGCCCTGGCGTGCCAGGATGACCGAAGCTACTTGCAGTCCATCGCAGATGCTTGGCAGCGACAAACCCACAATGCGCGGGATGGGGGGAGAAATGCAGAAACAATCTAGTTGACTTGTAATGCTTACATTTGGGGTAAGCAATTGTGACCCTCAAAGTTTCTCCAAGACAAACCTGGAAGGTTTAACATTTATGATCAAGAATCCTGTGCATTTTTTTCAGTCATTTTTGGTGCACGAGAAGCTTCCGAATCATCCCAACGCTGGTTCTCGCTCAGGATGGCCTACGAGGGCGGAATAACTGGAGTACGATGAATCGCATTGAGAAGGTGCGTTTGGAAGGGAAAGTTGGAAACGCTTGGAATCGTGATGACCTGCACTTGGATGTTCTCAATATACCCCATTTATCAATATAGGTTATACATAAACCATTTACTAGCAATTATCCAACTTGCTGGGACATTCAAGCAGGGAACGATCACATATCCCACCTTGGGAAAAGGAAAATCATTGACTCAAGCATACCTTGACGGGGCGGAATAGGTCCTAAGAGCATTTTTTATCCAAGAACCGTTGGCATGGTTGGTTGAGCATCTATTTCGGCTTGCTAGATATCGTGGTCCTTGAATATTAATAGATCCGCGGATTTATTAGATCAACTGTTGCAGGGTTGTCAGCAGGTTTAGGATCTGGGAATTTTGCAATTGCTGGAAAATTGATATTTTCAATCCAGCTGCATCAAATTGAAGCATCAGATTTGAAGCATTTGACAAATTTTGTGCTACAATCACTCATTCTTTGCTGCAAGATGGGCCCCTATAATCGTTGCAAATGCAGTTCTTTCATGCGCACAATGGCCGAAAATAAACGGGTAACTGCGGTTATAACCCTATACTTATTGGGGCCCCATTTCAACCCATTGGTCACCCCTACTAGTTATAGTGGAATTAAAACCCTTAGAAATGGCCTTACAAAAAGGCAACTGGGGTAACTGACCCCTCTATGTGGAGCTGCGGGCCCCTTATGACTGGCGGCAGGGACCACTTTGTGTGTTCATGTGAGCAACGAAAAAAAACCTGGTTGTTATTAGGTTATATCGGGGATGACATCCTACCCAGGTATATAGTGATCGTAATAAACCATTGTAAGGATCCCTATGAACCAACCAGGATTCAATGGAGAGTAGTAAGGGTGTTTTTTTTTGTTCGTGGCTCATGTACGCCAAATTTCTAGAGCCAACTTGTTTTTTTGCGATGCCAAGCTGCTGAAGCTGACCCAGGCAGCCTATGCTGGTGGCATATTAGCTGCTGCTGGTTGGGGCTTTATGCTAGGCTCAGTGACAGTGAACAGCTGCGTGGAAGGATCAATATATGTTGGATCTAGCCAGCAACACTGGATTCCCTACAAAAATGTGGTAATCCTGGTGGTGACTGTTCCTGGGTGGGGGGGGTAGATCCAAAATATATAGCAGTTATGGGATTCCCCTTCCTTTTTCCAGCTGTATGTATAGCATTTTTCTGTTTTTTTTTCTGAGGTTGTAATTAAGATGGGTGGCACTTGGCATGGGTTGATTTCGAAACTATATACGACTCATAGTTTTTTTGAATATTTTACATTGCTATACGTTTGAATACGTTTTCCTGAAATGGACAGTAGGTACTGTAAAGGTACCTTAGATGGATGATATGGGATATTTGTTGGAATGAGCAGACTCAGAAACGTCATTGCCTTGAGATAACATCTGGAAAGACACAGATGTTTATAGACGATGAACATGATTCTAGCTGACTAATTTCCAGCTTGCCCACAGATATTAATCCAACATAGATGGCTGGAATTTTCCTCTTTTCCAACGAGAAATGCGATGTTGGATTAGCCATGATGATCATAGGAATCTGGAGGGTAATTCCCAAACTTCGTGCTTTCCTCAACATTTCTTGTAGCACAACTTGAAAATTTGAGGATAGATTATCTTGTTTTGGGATGTTTCCTGTATACCTGAATCATCCAAGGGTCCAAAAACAGACCTTTTTGAGCTGAAATTTGACACCCAAACGGAGGGCCTAGGTATTCTTAAATTTCAGGGAGGTCTACATACCCTAAAACAGCGGGGCATGGTTTAGATGCACCGACGTCGATGATGCAAACAGGCTATACCGAGGAGAGGCACCGTGTGTCCCATGCGCTGGTCTTGGATGTTTTACCAGCAGAGTCGCTTTGGCCGAAAAAGACGAGCGGTCAAAGAACATGAGAAAAACAAATAACCACTTTGGCCGAAGAGGGTGGGTATATGAACGTTATAAAACCTTGATTTACAAGTAGGGTTAAGTTATGTTATTAACTGGGGATAACTTATTTCTTAACCTTGTGGTGAACACATGTTTTTTTACCCGCAAAGCGGGTCAAGAAGCAGGAAAGCTTGGTGATGGGTTGAAATGGTTGAATATGTTTCTTTTTGTTTTGGGCATTTCTTCGAATATTTATTTTTTAAATGTTTTTCGTATTCAGTACCCATACCGCATATCGGAAGATCGGTACATCGAACTCTCCTCACTCTTTGAATTTGTGCACACTTTCCGGGCCAAACCAACCAATCGTACATGGAGCGAGCCGGCAAGGCAACCAAATGCAAAGCTCAGGTTTTTTCTTTGCACAACGCCCCAAAAGAAGCTGCATACTCTTGATGGAAGAATATCCCATGTTTCATAGGGTTTCGTGTGTAACAGGTGGTGCAGGATTTCTGCCATCAACAGTAGTATTTACACTCCCTAAAACTAACAGTTCGCCCCTGAAAATAGGTCTCTTCAGTCAATAGGATATTTCATCTTCCAACCATCCATGTTTAGGGGCTATGTTGGTTTCAGGGAGGGTAGGTTCCATTGAAAACCATTGAATGAATTCTTAGGGGAGTGAAAAGTGATAAGTCTTTTTCAGGGTTCATAATGTTTGTCTAAGGTTGTTTCAACACACCTTTGGAACACCCCTAAATCTGTACCAACAGACTATAAAGGAATTCACAGTTGTCTGGGTGTTTTTTCTCAAGGGGTGTGTTGCCCGTAGTCTCCATGTATCGTACATTTGTCTACATTTGGTTGATTTTTATGGTAAATGTATAGGTAAATATACCAGGTCATACATGGATCTTATGGGTTGTAACTTTCTTGGATGCTTTGACACCACACCAAGGCATCAATTAGCCCAAGGAATTGGTTGGGTTGTCGGTCTCATCGTATCGTGTATTAGGAGCGGGCGTAAGGAAGTCAGGGCGCCAGGTGTTGAGGTCGAACCTGTTGAGATTTACACTCTGGAAAATTAACATTGAACCTGAAAATCACCTGTTTGAAAGGGAAACTCATCTTCCAAACCTTCATGTTTGGGTTCCATGTTAGTCTTCAGGGGTGTAAAATTTTACCCAGCTAAAGTTTAACAAAAATCGCCCCTGAAAAGTTATCAAAACCCAACAGGAAAGTAGAGAAAACTGGTGGACACGGTGGACCCAAAAAATGATGTTTTTTGTTGTCAATATTTGTCAATGTAAGCTTCGGTGGCCCCCATTTTCAGGTGCAAAATGTTGGTTTTGCAGGGTGGTATATTGACCATGTGGCATAGAACTACCAAGCTCAACTATTTGGAACACAAATCTGGGCCATTATATAACCCAAATGAAGCAAGGCATAACAGGGGTATATTTTTGGTGGGCGGTAGTTTTCATTGTAGGGAGGAAACCAGATTCCTACTTGCGAAGCTACTGAAGCTGGAAATTATAGGACGAGTTCCTAATCCCAAAATGTAAATCTAAAGCAATTAGAGTTGACCCCCCAAAACCTTAAGGTGTACTAGGTGTACATAGCCAACCTTTGTGTGTTTCTAAAATGTCTTTTGTATACAACCAACCATCAAGAATATGAGCAAATGACCCATGTCAATTCTCAAGCTTGCTATAACTAGCTGCTTGCTGCTTGCTGCTGCGACGCTTTGATGTATATGGAAGCTTCTTGCATTATTCCGAACTCCAAAATTTGGCCCACGCTTACAAGTTATAGTAGTTATACAAGCCGTGACAGCTCAAATGATGTTCCTTAATACACGGCTCGTTTCAGCACATGTTTTTTTTCCAAAACCCCCTTTACAATTGTTTTTCTTCAAATGACTTTTTTTACAAAAAAAATCTTCCCGTAACAGCAAGGTATCAGAACACTTTGGAATGCCTTGTATATATAGATATATATATATATAGCAGTTTTACTTATCGGGCCGAAAAGCAATCAGGTCTTCGTTGATTTTCCGTGCGGACAGCCGGGGGATGTACCGTCGGAGTCGCCTTGCCGGAAGCGGCGGCCAGGAAAAGCCTTCAAGAGCGTGAACGTGAAGAACGCTCACGGTCCCGAAACTGCGAGTCGCGGAGATAGGAAGGTGATGGTGAAAATCAACAAAGATTTCGGGTACCTAAACTGGAGGTAGTTTTATGAAATTGGAAACCTGCACCCCCCAAAATAGCCTGATAAGATTCAGTAACTGCATTTCATCCAACCACCACTTTTGTTTTTGGGCTGGTGTACGAACCATTCGTTTTTTTAAGAAAGGGTTTCTAAAATCACAATTTTTTAAAACAAATACCCTGGCTAAAACTAACATAGCACCTAAAAATGATGGTTTCCAATAGGAATCTCCTTTTCCAGGGGTTCATTTTCAGGTGCTATGTTAGTTTCAGGGAGTGTAGTAGCAACGACTTCCAGGAGTTTCTCCAGGGGTATAAGCCATCCGAATCCGAAAGTTTTCTTAGATGCCTCTGAGACTCGGGCCTCCAATTGTGCCACCGGTCGGCGGGGAATTCAGGAAATATATTTTATGGATGGATCCAATCAGGCAATCAATGGCTGGAGATCCATTTTTTTACCAAACAAAAAACATGGCCTTGTTAAAGATAATAATGACCAAGTTCAACTAGTGCAGGATCAACAAAATCTTAGTGAAGGATGTTTGGAGCACTTTCAACTTGTGTGTTTTTTTCTCAAGAAAAAATATCCTTTGTCAGGTTCGATCATGATGGTCATTTCTTGACAAGTTCTGCCAATTAAAGACCTAAAAAGGCTCTACTTGAGATCAATTGCCAACAAACATGGGCAAGATGAGAAAAGGAAGTATATAGATCGATGCAGGCTTCTCAGTAATTCCAATGATTTTAATGTCATAGTATCATGTGTCTTCCTTTGGACTTTTCCAGAAGAACCGTATTATAACGAGACCCTGACTTCCAAAACAAAAAACACACCGTGACAATATATCGGAATCGACGTGGTCAATGTCCTGAAGGACTCTTTGAACATGTTGAACAAACATGGTTTGAGATATAGTTGGAATCCTGAACTCCAGAAAAAAATCAACAAAAAAGTTTATTTGAGCGATGCGTACAGGACTACAAGTCACCAGATCGCAACTTGTTTGTAATAAACAAAACTAGGTGGTGGTTTCAAATATTTTTTATTTTCATCCCTACTTGGGGAAATGATCCAATTTGACTAATTTTTTTCAATTGGGTTGAAACCACCAACAAGAAAAGATGCCTCGCTGTTGCGGGGCTGTCGCTGGCTTGAAAGAAAAAAAGGCGCTGCCTGCCACTGAGTTTTACCCCTGGATTGGTCCGAAAACAATGGGACCCGTTAGGCCGACGGACTTCTTATTTGTATGCTCAGATTTTTCACGAAATATGGACATATTTAGGCAATGAAATTGTTTGACTATTCGTTTTTTTTTAGGAGGGAAGAAGTATAGGCATTTGATGGCATTTGTTGGCATTTCATGGAAAGCAAGCTATTGATGCTTCTACCTTGATCTTCAAGGTGAAGATCTTCGGTTGGTCAAATGTGACTATCTGCTGATGAAAGATGAAAGATTACTGCAACTACCCGCCCTGAACCAAACTAACATAGCCTCTAAAAATTTCCAATAGGAATCTCTTTTTCCTAGGGGTCTATTTTCAGGGGCCATGTTAGTTTCAGGGAGGGTAAATCATTCAACACTAGCCAACAAGAGAGAGAGAGAGAGAGACGGAGAGATGGAGGATACCGTGTTGCTATAGGCAACCGCCCGATTTTTTTAAATAGCAGTTTACAGTGTATACCCTGGAAGTCCAAGACCAAACAAAGAATAGTCTTTAGGATGATCCATATAAAGGATTCCCTTTTACCAAGGGGCAAAGTTTGGGCTTTGGACTTCCAGGGTATATGAACAGTACATTGATGTGTATATAACCCGGTTGATTCGGGATTCGAAGTGATCATTTTATTCCCTATAGTTACCTAGTTGCAGGTTACTTAGCCTTTGATGTTTGGTCACTGAACCCTCCAAAAAAAAAGTCACGAAGAATTTTGGGAAAAGGAAAATCATCTTCAGACATGCCTTGGGAAAAGGAGGATATGTTACAGTAGTAAGCCAGATCATTGCCCACGTTTTTCGGTTCTTCGCATGTCTTCGTTTCGGGAAAATTCGCTCGCGAGCAGGGGCAAGGAGGCTCATCTCATATGAATCAGCGAGCACTTGTTTTCAGCACCCACCAACAACCCTTCATGGAACAGCCATGCCGATGTCGCTATGAAGAGATTCCTTTCGGCTGGTCGATTCTGGACAGTTGGTGTGTAGTTGGTGGTTCGCCCTATATCCTAGACACTTATCGATCTTATGGGGTTTGTTACAAGAGGCGATAAAAAAACAGAGGAAGAATTCACCCCCACCATGGAATTATTAGACACTTGCCGCATATTTTTTAATCTATATTATATACACATTGTCCACACTCTTAAATGCTTCCACCACACCACATGACATATAGATCCTTCTTTTTGGTTGATATATCTAAGCAAGATGTGCCCCTACTAGCTACAAATGTAATTATAACCCCTAGACATGGCCTTCTTATGGTTTATAAATGGGGGGTGATCCTAACTACCTTACAAGTCATGGGGGTGATTTTCACTTAGTACCAGCTAAAAAGTGGAGTTAGTTATACCGGTTATACCGTTATACCCCCTATAAATGGGGCCCTTTAAAAAAAAACATAGGTTTCCCTGGGGTAAAACTTGGCTCCCCCAACGGCCACGGCCTCGGGCGATTTCACCATGGGTGAAGCCATGGAAATGCATCGTACCATGCTGTGTCCATGGAAACCGTTGGGCATCGATGCCTTGTGTCACTTGGGAATTTGACAGGGATTTCCCACGGTGATAGAATTTTTGGACATGAAATTTTGGGCACATATCTGGGTGGTGGCAACTCAAATATTTTTCGAATTTTCACCCCGAAAAATTGGGGAAGATGAACCCAACTTGACGAGCATATTTTTCAGATGGGTTGGTTGAAACCACCAACTAGTTTGGATTTCCAACAAAATCGTTTCCACGGTCGGAATGATTGTCCCGACATCTGGGCCCCCAAAAAGGTAACTTTTTGGAAGGGAAATCACAGAAAATTTCAGGGAAATCTAGTCTAATGTCATGTTAGTTTTCAGGGGCATAGGTTCATGTTTCCAGGGTGTTGCTGTCGCTCATCACCAAAAAAAACGTGAGGTTTTGCTCCCACGAGCAGTTGCCTAAATGGAACACTGGCAGTGGGACGAGAGAATGGTGCGATGGACTTTTGGCCCAACCATTTTTTGCAGATGTAGGTTTATATATGCCCTAAGAATCATGGGATCTCAAGTTCCTGGTGGTTTGGAGATCCCAGAACCCAGCGAAAAACAGAGTCAAACCCCTCCATTGGAGGGTCCAATGATTCTTAGGGTGTATATATGTATACATTGTATACCCTCCCTGAAACTAACAGCTTGCACCTGAAAATCAATGGTTGGAAGATGAATGTCCTTTTGGGATGGCCTATTTTCAGGGGGTATGTTAGTTTCAGGGAGGGTATACATACTTAGAACCCCAGACAACCGTTTTTTTAATGGATGGAACTGGTGAAACACCAATTTTTGCATGGTAAAGATTTGGAATCATCAAATTGAAATAACAATTTTAAAGGGGATGTTTATATATATATATATATAAAATGCTTGGAGGATCATCCCAGTTAGTAAGTTGTTAATAATCATGGTGCCATGGTGATCAACAGTCCCCTAAGTAGGGTTGTTACCCTTTTCAATGGCTTAAGATGGCTTATAAACGAACGTTGAAAGGGTCGTTTTTTTTGGTGTCGGGCAGGGCAGTTGAGATTCGTTTTAATACATTGTACTGTGCACACCTAGACCCTGACGAGGTGTGTTCATTCGGTTCCATAAGAAAGCGATTAAGATGTCGATGGTTCGGAAATCCGACGAACCAGCTAAACTTGTTGAAAAAATATCCCGGGTGTCGGGACATCCCATCCCAAAAGTAGTTCTATTTTCTATTTCTCAAGCTGCCTTGTGAAACCCACCAGGAAAGAGGAGGTTTTTACATCCTTTATCCAGAAAATCTGCTGTTGGTGCCTTTTTTGTTCCAGGAATTATGGGATTCCCAGACATGGCACTTGCGTTGTCTCCCGGTGATTCCAATGGGGGATGCTTTCATGGGGGGTGTTGGGTCTAGCAGCTTCAGTTTGGGGGATCGGTGGATCGGTGTAAACCTTGATGCCAGGAGGTAGTAGATCCAAATGAAAAACAAACTCGAAGCCCCTTAATTCCTTAAAAAAGATACACCATAGTGAAAGTAGATGGCGATCGCCACTCCCAAAAGGTGGCGATTTGTTTTCGGGGCCATGATAAACCAAGACGAATGGGAGTGGCGATCGCCATCTACTTTCCAGGTGGTATAAGTCATTTGTTTTTTTTTGCAATTTGACAATGCCTTTGGCTCTAGCTGTCTCAGGACCAAGAGACCCCAAATTTGCTGGAAACCACATTAAAAAAGGCACACGTAGAGACATGCATGAGACACTAAGAAGTTCGGCTTGTGAAAAAAACACATGTACCAAGTACTTGACCTGGAAACCACTGGGCTTTGGGGTTTGAGTCGGAGACAACTATATTACAAACTAGCTGGTGGTTTCTTTTTTTTTATTTTCACCCCTAATTATTTGGGCAAAAGATTCCATTTGAATCATATTTTTCAATTGGGTTGGTTCAACCACCAACTTGCAAAACATGTAACACTTTTATTTCGGGTAGCACTGGGAGTAGTGAGGGTTTTCGGCTGGCTAAGTTCCAACTTTATGACTCGAAGTCATTTTGATGGGAACATGGACCGTGCTTTTTTGAACAATGAAAATCGACTACTGAACCCTCAGAATCCAGGTATGTCCCAAGAAAGGGATTACTCCTACGTTCCTATTCTGAGGATGGGATTGGCACCCTCAATTCTATTCTAGGGAGGGGTCTGGATTCTTAGGGGACAATAAGATACAATAAGAAGTTCCCCTCATGTTTTTTTTTGTTTACCTTTTATTGATTGTTTTTTGTGGTGTTGTTTGTCTATCTCTACAATCTTCTCCCTGTTCTGGACAAATGTCTCCCAAAAAAGGTGCCTCGCATATGGGTACAAAGGATGTCTTTTTCTGTAGAGTTTTGGACAAACATCGGCCCAAATGATGGGTTAGAATGGAAACTACCCGGAAATGATTTCACATCTCACTGTGTGTCAGGTTTCTTTATTGTTCTCATGTCATTGTGGAAATATTGTGGAATAAGTTTTGCATACAAAATTGGCTGGAAACATGCCATGTGAATTTGCAATTGAAATGTGCATATACTCTCTAATGTGCTGAGGCACCCTTTCCCAGCAATCAGGAAAAGAATGCTTGCCCCGACATAAAATGGGTTGGTTTTGGTTCTGATCATGATTGAACAATGCTGTATTAACACAAAGCCTCGTATGAATTCCTGCGAACATTTCGCCACTGAGAAGTACGAAGACCCGCATAGGGCGCACCCACCGGTTTTTTTAATCAAGACCAAAACATAATCAAACAAACACCATAAAACTTGAGGTAGCATCCGCAAGACAAACATCACGGACCCACATTTTGCCCATGTTTTTCAATAAATATGGGGTATCTACAATGTCTCTCCTAGCATTTCTTTGGCACCCTTTCCCCTCATGTTTTTTTCTTTGTTAGTATGTTTTGGGGTATCTCCAAAATACCTTCCAACCCCCTTTCCTAGTAACAAAGCTCACCGAAAAAAAATCCAGGTGCTTCTCCTGGACTTTATGGCCGTTCTATTGTGAGCATCGTTTGGATCGACTCGGGCTCCCAAGACACCTTGCCTCGCTTGCTGAGTGCAGGTCTTCATCGTGAAGTGACAGAATGGGATCCAAGGACCTTGGAACCCATTGAGAGCCTTGGTTTTTTGGAAGATTTTCTGAGTTGGTGGCAACTCACATATTTTTTGGAATTTTCACCCCGGATCCTTGGGGAGATGATCCCAATTTTACTGATATTTTTGAGATGGGTGGCTCCAACTAGTTTTGATTGGATGATGAGTTGCTGTCCCTTAGGTTAGATCGTGTGGAATGATGCACTCAAAATCGCCCTACTATAGATATACTAGAGGTTGTTTGACCCTGGATTTTTTGTGTGTTGGAATATTATATTATATACACCCGATTGAGGTGGTTGTGGTTTGTTTTTAGTATCATGACCTGTGTTGTTTTATGCTATGCTTGTAGTTGTGGTTGTGATGTCTTTTGTATCTATTGTTAAGGTTAGTGTTTCTCGTTGAAGTCAGTTGTTTGACTTTCATTTCAATGTTTATGCCCTAAGAATCATGGTATCTCAAGTTCCTGGTGGTTTTGGAGATCCCAGCACCCCTGCGAAAAAAAACACATCCAAACCCCCACTATTAGTAGGGTCCAGTGATTCTTAGGGTGAGAGATATTTTGAGGCAACGAACTGAGGCTCTCCTGAATGTCCATTTTTGGCGACTTCTAGCAGCTTGAATCCCCCTCCTGGCCCCTGTACGGTTGGGGGATGTCCCGGGACGGAAATTAGGATGGATAAATGGTGATCGGATCAATGGGTTATATATCATATATCATATATCCCATTTATATTGGGGATTATTTCAGAATCCCTTACACGAATCCCTATGAAACAACCAGGTTAGTAAGTGGGTTATGTCACCCCAACATACCCCCATTCATAAGTTAGGTTACAAGTGAAATAACCCACTTACTAAACCTTGACCCTAACTTTCGCCGGGACATCCAAGTGTGAACAGTTTACTTTACCACCACTCAGGTGAACTCCTAGTTTAACCCGGGCCCCCGGTCCTCTCTCAGGACCGCCACTTCTGGAGGTGGTCCTATTTGGTCCTTGGCTGCTTCAAAAGATGGTGCTACACTCTACGCCTCTTGCGATGATGGGACGATACGAATTCTCTCCCTAGAGGGTGGGATGGGCTCGTTACTCAGCAAAAAGGTGGTGACAGAAATGCCAGGATGCCACTTGAATCCTCCAAAAATCCTCCAAATCACAGGGTAGCCACTGAGAATTAACGGCTGGAACCTACAAATCACCTAATTGAAAAAGGAACATCATCTGAAGCAAACCACCTCCATGACGATAGGGATTATGGTGGTTATTAAGGGATATTTTCTTTTTTTGAGGCAAGATAGCTATGATTCATAATGACTGGTCAACCTGTCCCCCCTTGACGTACCCCTCTAAGCGTTTAAGAAGGCCTTATTCAAGAAAACCGGCCTTATTTGGGTGGGGAGTGGTACGTTAGGGGGAGGTAGGTTGACGAGCCATGAATTCAGTTTCAATTCATTTGCATGAATGTGGACTTAAACTTTATGTGCAGTCTGTTTGCCCTTCCAAGAAGGGGCATTGGTTTGTATGACTTGTCTGGAACTATGATAGTCCATGAGAAGCTAGTACTGTTGGGTTGGGATCCTTCTGAAAGAAACAATGCTCATCTAGGCCCATGATAAATCGATATTATAGACACAGCATTGATGTCACATATCATACATACGAGCATATCTTATACAAGTATTTTTCTAGTGATACACTTATAACTTATATACAATGACACTTACATCGATAGATATATCACATTTCTTCGAAGCTGCGGCAGTTCATCATCTATGTGTATGCGTTTCGATCATTGGTCGGCTGTGAAGGCTCATGTACAAAGGATCCATAGCAGTCGAAAAGGCTCGCTTATTGAACCTCGGTGATGTTGATGTTGACCTCTTGGGAGAGCCTTCCTCAGCTTTGTTTTGGGAGGTTTTCCAAAGGAAATTTAATTTGACAAACAGTTTTGGGCGACTCACACCCTCCTTAAAACTTACAGGTTCGCCCCCTGAAAATAGGGAAACTCCCAACAGGAAGCTGGATCGTCTTCCAAGCATCCATTTTTTGGGGCGAAAATGTGGGTGGTAGAGGTCGGTCTTGGTACAGTATATGTGGGAACGCCAGTGGTAAAAAGTTGGTGATATATGGGTGTTTGCCGAAAATAAGTGGGTACCCCAAAATGGATGGTTTATAATGGACAACCCTATTAAAATGGATGATTTGGGGGTACCCCTATTTTCGGAAACCCCCTTTGGTGGTAAAAGTTGTATTTGTGTACAACCCTACAAGATGGGCCCTCTACCAGTTGAAAGTGGAGTTATAACCTTTTATAGATGGCCTTATAAGCTAGCAACTGGGGGTATATGAACTTCATTTGTAAGTGGTAGGGGCTGCCATTTCTATTGCTTCGGCTTATGGCTTAAGAATTTTCCCACTTGCAGCTTGCTGCCACGACCGGGAGGACGTATTCGTGTTGGGGATTTCTGGGGTAACCACCGGAAGTAATGAGGAAGATTCACAGCAAACGCACCTGAAAAGGAACAGGCAAGCTGTTAGTTTCAGGGGGGGTTACTTTAAAGTAAGACTGGTAATATATAGAGTCAGTCGTGTCCGAAAGGATGCCAAGGTTACCAAGGTTTGGTGAACTATGAAACATATTGGAGCAAAGCCATAGAAATGATTTGGTTAGTGTCCAATTGAGCAATGAACAAAGGACCCCTAGTTGTTTAGAATATATAGGGGATTATACTACACAGTTAAATGGGGAGTTTTTTTTTTTTTTTCGGCTCAATTTTTTTCTACCAAACCAATGATGTCAGTTTCTGCGATTTCTTTCTCACCAATCCCATTGGGATTCTCGTGGGTTTTTGAGGAGCCTGGCCATGGGGTCTGATCCCGACGTGATTTTTGCGGGAGGCACCTTCAGTCGCATCTCCAAGTGGTCAGTGCCTAGACGGCAGGGATTTTTGGAGTGTTGCCTCGTACTTTGTCAAAAGACATGGCTTACCCATACCATCCATGTATGGTATATTTACCTACAATTTGGGTAGTTTTGGGGGTAAATGTAGCTTTATAAATATAAATATATGCCATACAGTACCTGGATGCTATGGGTATGGGAGGTTTTGGTTTCGTGCAACGAATCCACTCCCTTTCGGCTTTACCGAGCCATATATTTGACCCCTCTGAAGTGCATGCATTTTCAAGCCCGCCTTGGCCTTGGATTCCCTGGATGGGCTAGGCTTTTCGAATCCCATATTTTCTAACGACAAGTTACTTGGAGGATCATCCCAGGACGGACGTAAGTGGTTAACAACCATGGTGATAGTTTGTCCCCATAACTAGGGTTGATCTAGTGGTAAGTGGCTTTTAACACCCCTCAACTAACCACTTGTTTGTAACCACCAGTAGGGGGACCCCTTTTCCAAAATGGCTTCTAAAATCGTTTGTCACTCAGGGTTGGTCCTACCCCAACTACTTCCTAGCTGGGGATGATCTTCCAAGTACCAGTTACAAATTGGACTTATACCCCCTAAGAAATGGCCGAAAATCACTGGGGTAACTGGGTATATACCCATCCTCCCAAGTATTTTTGTACCCCACAACCTTTTGATCCGAACAAGCCAAGCCAACCAAGCAGTTGACCGGTTGACCGTCCCAGGTCTCGAGCCGGGCATGTACAGGGAGCATGATGGTTGAAAGAGCTGGATCTTCAAAGGGCAACTTTACAACCCATACATTGACGCCTGAAAGCGACAGAAGCAGCCAGGAATCCTCAACAAAAAGGGGCCACGTTTTGTTGGTTGTTAAGGGGCTACGTTCTATTTTTATACCTTTATAAATAAGCCAGTAGCAGGGATTATAAAATAACTGGGTTCATATAGGGTAGCCACAAGGGTATATAACTGATTGATTAGGGGATTTTTGTTGGGGATGAAATTTCCTACCCAGTGGGATTATTTCATAAACCATGAAGTAAGGATCCCGTCATTAAACAACCAGGCTTCAATAGAAAGCTCAAATGTCACCAAAATGTTCAGGTACCAAAAATGGAGGTACTGCACCTGTTATTTTGGGGGCTGGGTTTTCCCTTATGTAAGGCATGCATACAGCTTATATCGGCGGGTACCTCCATCTGCCGGGTAGCTGGTGAATTTTAACAGGAGCCAGTTGCCAGCATGTTTTTTTTGTTGGGGGGGGAGCGGGTTTAGGGTGAAGTTTTGGGAACTGCAAAGTGGGCTTCTACTATAGTTAGAAATGAAGTTATAGCCACTATAAATGGCCTTAGACATGGCTAACTGGGGTTATTTCACCCTACTTATAGGTTGGTATGTCACCCCATTGATTAAGATTTATTGGTTGCCCACTTTCTGCAGGTTAACGATGAAAAGCTGAGGATTTGGTCGTTGGTAAATTTGGAAGATGAAATGCTGGCCAGTGGGGATAGTTTGGGCCTTGTCTACATTTGGGACGTTGCCACTCGGCATTGTGTTTGGGAGATGTCAACCGATCCCCCAAACCTAACGTACCCCCTCCACCACAGAAATACGGCCTTATTCAGGGCTTCTTAACCATTGGTTTCCCTTCAGAAGGCCTTATTAAACCCCTATTTCGAGGGGGTACGTTGGGGGGGATAGGTTGACCAGCCATAATTTCAGAGATGTCGACGTCTCGGTGTGTTTTTTGTGTTCTGTCAAAGGTCGATGTCTCCTTGACAGCAGTTTCGGTGCACATTGGAAGGTTGTTTGGTCATTTCATCTCGGGAAGGCTTCCAGAAATGATAGGTGCCATCTTAGGGAGTCCTCAGGAAACGAGGTTCCAACAAAGCTGGGACCCGAGCGAATGCGGCGCGTTGAGGTGGCCTGTGTTGTCCTTCAACGCTTTGCACAGCATCAAGGTGGGGGTGAACAACAAGGACGACCATTAAAACTTCATGTGCCAATGTTACCTTTTTAGCCCATTTGTGGTACAAATTTAGGGGTACTCCCCCAACATTACCCCCACATTTGCCATTTGCTTATCTATAGGTGGTGGCAACTCAAACATTTTTGGAATTTTGACCCCGAACCTGGGGGAAGATGTTCAGCCATTTTGACTCTTGCATATTATTTTTTCATATGGGTTGAAACCAACCAACCAGCAAACAACAAAACAACAACAACAACAACAAACAAACAAACATGTCAAGAAAACTTAGTGGATACTTGGAGGGGTGTCGATTGTGGGATGCTAAATGCCATGGTATGCTTGGTGTTTTTGTTGGGTTTTAAGTTCCACTAAGTTGTTGTGAAGATGAAGGCAGGTTTTTGTTGGGTGGGAGTAATGGCAGTCTTGCTCATCCAAAGATAATTTCACTTCCATGAATTGGATAGATGATAGCGGCAGGCATCGGTACCTCCAAGAAGATTGTTTCCTTGACACTACTACACATATAATATATGTATATAACGTTTTGTTATATGTTATTTACTTTGTTCATGTGGCGGTGCTTCTACAATCTTTATTCACCAATTATATGTTCTTTCCCAACGCACGTGAGTTTTCCTCTCTTTCTCATTTAAACATGTCATATACATATATACTGTATACATGGTTTCCATCTGTTTGTTCTCCCTGATGAATTTGGAGAAACAACCAGCACCCCTCACCACTTTTGCCCGCATGTGTATTGCCTTATTGCCTATGTCGAAACAGGTGATGTCACAGCGTTGTGTAGCAATGGTGAGTTGCTACTCAGCGGTGGCATCGATGCGAAAATTACGCATTACACCCGGCTCCGGGGCGCTAGAGAGGCAGCATCAGCAGCATTTCCAGCCCGATGGCTGGATGGCAAAGTTGAAGGGGGGTGGGAGATTTTGAAGCAGGGTTAAAACGGGTATCCATCCCCGAAAACTAAAACGGTTGATGTCAATGAAAGATGTTAAAAAAGATGCTGAACAACTCATTTCGTAACATTTTCAACAAAGCCGCTTTTTAAGGGACCGTCACATGTGATGGCCAGGAGAGATGGGTACACAGCGATGCGACGTTTTGCTCCTTGGAGTGGAGGGGATCCAATGGGTTGACTCAATTCGAAGTAGGGTTGTTCCCCTTCCAAATGGCCTTAATATGGCTTATAAATGGAGGTGATCCTAACTACTTACTAAGTGGGATGATCCTCCAAGTTGGGGCCCATTTCTGAGCACATCTTGGATTAGCCTTAAACCCTAAACGCTCCTTTGAGTTGATAGTGGGATTTGACGATTGTGTGACCCACTAAAAGTTGAAAGCTTTTAGCATGGGACCTAAGGGCTGCCATGATTTGTTTTGAGAAAAGGTAGATGAGTGTATGAGATGGTAGCGTTTTTTGTCCATGGATTTGATGATTTGTATAAGTTGGGGGCCTAAAACCCTGGTGAACTAAGTGGATAAACTACTGTAATCTGTTCACCTTTAGGAACCCAGGTTCCCCATTTTTCACCTGGAACGATTTCCACTGGAAAACTCCAGTGTTTAGGAAGGGCCCCCAAGATCTACCTTTCGGTAGTCACTAACATGGCTGGCTGGAAAATGGAGCCGGAATGAAGATGTATGGACCCTATGAAAGACATGGGCTATTTTAGCTTTAGAAGGGGGTTTCGACCCCCAGCTTTGAAACCTCCAGGTCATTCCCATGACATTCGCGCCATTGCCATTAAGCCTTCCCCTACGCAGGTGGGGTCGGTGGAGAGGTGGTGACCTTTAAGGAAAAAAACAGAAAACTTCGAGCAAAAAACGGCAGTCTTTTTGGCCTGACTTGGAGCAAAAACTTGTATGAAGTCAAAGTGTTTTTCTAAGTGGTGGCTTCAAAGTTTTTTTTCTGGTTTACTCCGGATTTCTGGGGAGATGATCTAATTTGACCAATATTTTTCAATTGCGTTGAAATCAACAACTATATAGTTTTTTAGATTAAACCCAGCAAACAAGACTCAACCACTCTTTGTGGTTGGGAAAGGTTGATTTTTTTGTTGGTAGTTTTTTGCCCTAGAGTCCCGGATGGATGAAAAATGATACATTTTTCAGAAGAGGAAACTTGCTCAACCACGAAATGGTGAACTCTACATTGGCTGAACATCTACAAGATGGGCCAAGAGCCGATCGTTATAAATGGAGTTATAGCAACCCCTTTAAGTAGGGTGAAATCACCCCAGTTACCCATGTTTAATCTCATTTATAGGGGGTATAACGGGTATAAGTGCATTTGTAAATGGTACTTGGAGGATCATCCCAGTTAGTAAGTAGTTAGGATCACCCCTGAAGGGAATATGCAACCCGAGGTCTTGGGGACGGTTTAACTCATCATGGGCCATGGGACCATAAATCACTTACATCAGGGGGCCCATCCAAGTAGCTGCTCATCTTGTATGACTTTTAGGTCATCATTACATTGTTGATGGAAGAAATCCGGCTAACCACCTGTTATATATGTATCCCTAGGGATCCTGGCTCACCTTCTGATAATGGCAATGGAACCTAAATACCGTTCTCAGGAGGTGATTGTACACCCCAATCATCCTCTGACAAGATGATTGGATCCCAAGGGTATATATGTATATACATATATATACATGTGTAATTACATGAAACATGGGATATTCTCCATATCAACTGGTGTTCAGATTTCTTCCATCAACAGTATATATCATTGCTCCCTTTCCAAGCTTGGACAGTTAGGAACTTGGTACCCTCAAGATACCACCAAGTTCACCCTGGAAGATGCCACCCCAAAATGGCATCTTTTCTTACAAGTCGTGGGCCTCTAAATCTATACTTCTAAATGAAGGTATAATATCCCCCTTCTAAATGGCCGAAAATAAATTGGTAAACTGGGGGTTAGTTCACTCCTCTAAATGGCCTTAACAAATACATGGGAAACCTGGAGTTCTAAGCCCCTACTTATAAACTGGTGGGTTTGGAAGCACCTTGTAGCCTTGTGAAGGAGGAGTCTTTTTTAGGTAATTTGTTGCGGATTGGGATCCCATGGGATTCATGATTATGGTCAATCACCATTTGGGATGATATGTTGTTTAAAAACTAACATCCAAGGATAGAACAAGTTGTTCATGGTCAATATGGTCGAATGACAACATCAAAATGGCCAGATTCCCCTCCAAAAAGCTGCCAAACACGTGCAGCTTCCTACGTGTCGAACCGTTCGAACGTAGGCAGACAAGCATAAAGCCACCTATGTCTCGGGTGGTGTGGCTGGAAATCTCTTTGTTCAGGCGGGGGCTGAGGCTTTAGGTGTACCCCTGGGTCGGTGCTTTAGACCCAAGCTGGCGTTTTTTTATGCAGCTTTGGGAATGAAATGTACCTACAAAAAATCCTACTATGGTCACTCCAGTGAGGTTGGGACCTTTCGAAAAAGTAGTTGAATGTGAATTTGATTCTCAGGAAAATCGCTATCTGTATATATATATATAGATTGATCCATTTAGTATCCTTTACCCGAGGTATATTGACCAGTTGATGCCATGGGATAGAAAAGAACTTGGGACAGGAGTTCTTCCTGAACTTTCAGTACATTCAGGAAAATTCTTCTTAGCTACCTCCAAAGGGTACAGAGAGCCATTATGCTTGTTGTTTTTGGTGGATCCTAGGAATCCAAACCACCAATTAATCATTAGTTGACATCTTCCACTTCCCTACATATTTGGAACCAGTCGCTCCCAGTTCCTACATAGATGAGGTACCGATCGGGCCCCTGGTTCCAAATGTGTAGGGAACTGGAAGATGAGGGTATACGGGATACATATCTCAACAGTTTCTCATGGGATCGCTGGAATCAACTGAACCAGTTGATAGGTTACACTTTTTCGGGGCATGCCAGCATGCCTACTAAACCCTGCTGAAAACAGTGGGAAAATAATCATCAACTATTTTACTAAGGGGGCCTTTACTAACCTTATCCGCTGTGAAGTGTTTGGCAGGACTCAAGGTGCATGGAAAAATAGATGGCATGCTTCTTATGTATTGGTTCAGGTGTGCAAACCTGCTTTTGTAAACATCGATTTCCTCATTTCCAGAGAGATACCTACAACCAAGTCCAATGAAAAGACCACTAAAACTCCCCTATATTCATGTTGGAAATCTACACCCCTGAAGATTAACATGGAACACAATCCTGGAGGTTTGGTTCCGATCATTTTCCTTTCTTTTCATGGGTGATGGCTGTAGGTTCCAGCCATTAATCTTCCAGGGTGTACTTTCCCAGCCGGAAGCCTAAATATGAAGGGATCCATGGAGCGTTACGAGGATTTTCTCAGCTTTTGGAGGCGATGTTTGATCCCATCCTTTCCTGAGGCGATCGGAAAAAAAGGACCAAAGAAACGACCTATGGATACTTGGCGACAAATAACTTTCATTTCATGAGAATCTCTGGGGCCAATGTCACCCCAATGTCACCCCCTCCCAAAGGAAAGTAAGGTTATGAAGGCCTGAAACTAGGGGACGATGAAGTAAGTTGCCTGATTGCCTGGGGGGGAATGATAATATATTTGCTTGACTCAGCCTAGCGGGCCAACCTCGAACAACTTGCTGGGGGTTTTTAGACTTAAGAATCATGGAGTTTAGGTCCGGTCGATGAATTTTCAGACATGGCCTGATTTCATTCAAAGAAAGTCCAGTTAACATAAAAGCATACCTGCAGAAAACTCATTACTTGAGAGCACTATATCATATCGGATATCATTGATATCATTATATAATTGGTTCATATGTATATTTACATTTTCATATGCATATCAATATGCATACATTTGTGTGCGTGTAAAATGTATAGCCCGACTCTTTTTTGGGAAGCTTTTGATATGAAGAGGGAGTTACGCTGTAGTGAAAGTATATGGCACAACTCTCAAAGGTTGATTAGTAAGAGGCCATGATAAACCAAAATCTCTTTCCAAGTGGTGTATTTGGAATGTTCGAATGTTGTGTGCCATAATATTTTCAGATTCCAGTTGTTCAACAGACTCTTGGAAAGAATTTGCCTTTTTTTAGGCCCTACCCATTCATGCCTTTGCTTGTTTTCCAGCAAAGACATGGAAAACAAGTTGAAGTAAGGATTCAACCTCCCACAAACTGATATGTTTTTTTCGGAAATAGCGGTGTTTTTATTTGCTAGTTAAGTTGGCATACGAGTGGTGAAAGTTGCTGAGGAATGCTCCGCATTCTCTCCATTGATGCACAAGGCAATCAGTTAACCCGTCGGAGAAAACTCGCGGAGAAAAATGAAAGCTGGACAGTAGGTTCCTTAGAGCCATAGCTACGTCTTCTATTTTTACACAGATGTGTGATCATTGAACGAAACATAAGGGAATGGGTGAGCAGTGTGAACAAAACCTCGGTTATTTATTGTACGTTGGGGGATGATGCTACCCCGTCATGTAGGGATTATACTGCATCATTATAAGGATGCCTGTAAACAAACCAGCATAATATATGGTAATATGGTCGAAAGTAAGGCAAAGGTTTTGAAGGTTGCTCAATTGAGCAGTTTTGAAGAAAACCTTTGGCACTTGGAGGATTATCCCAGTCAGTAATTATTACCATACATGGATCCCATGGAATATAAGTATGGAACATCACATTTTTCTTTAGGATATTATACATCCACCAAGTGGTATGTTAAGTGTACCAGAGGTATAGTTCGTTGTTAGTTTGACTTGGTGGTTTACTGTAAACAAACTATTCTATATAAGGCATGATAAGGCTGATAAGGCATGATTTCTTGTAGAAATTCCTTCATATGTGCTTCGCTCCAGAAATCACCAACCTTTTTGCTTGGACCACTAACATGACAAGGTAAATGCCATTAAACAATCTGGGTGGATCTTCTATATAATGCTGCAATTTCATTTGATGTCTTTTTGCCAAAAAGATAAGCACGCATAAATTTCTTCCTGCTCCTCTTCCTTTTCGTAGCAGCTCCCTTCCTTCAGGTATGGTTTGCGGAGGGAGATTGCTTCATGCTAACTCAGCAAGCGAGAAGATTGCAACTCTGGTACCACAAGGACTACCAGTGAAACCCCAAAAAGTGTTGCCCATTTGTCCCCTTGAAAGGGAAAGGCCAGGTTCGTAGGTTCCGTTTCCTTTTCAGGATTTTTGTCCAAACGAAAGCGAACGTAAGGTATAGATAGTTTTGTTTTCCAGCCACAAAAAGCTGTATATTGAAAATCTAGGTGGTGGTTTCAATTATTTTTCATTTTCACCCCTACTTGGGGAAGATTCACAATTTGACTAATATTTTTAAAAAGGGGTTGGAAACCACAAACTAGAAATGTGCAGATTCGCTACAAAAAAAGTTGTGTTTCCCCATGTTGTTCTTTGTTTTCCCCGGAGTTTGGGTGATATGTTCATTATGATAGACAAGTCTGGTGGGGTGGAAGTATGAGACATTGATTTGACCCCAGGTTGGTTTGGACATGTGATGAATAGCTGGTGAGTAGGGGGAGAATACCTTAAACATACCAACATCTACCAGCTATATCCAACCAAATGAGTTGAAAGAAGCTCTTCTTGCTTGGGGCACCGGGGAGAGGAAGTGTATACATCCAGATTCCATTCCAACACATCTTAAAACCGAGATTCAGATACGTGGTTTTCCATGGAACCTGACAGAGTTGCAGCAACCGCCGCCAGCATGTAAAAAAACAAGCATGCAAGCATGGTGATGTAGGGAACTAGTGGTCAAAGTTGTAATCTTCCAACACTAACCAAGCTTCTTGCAAAGTTTGGGTAAGGATTATATAATTGCTAGTCAACCTTTGCCCCCTCCCCCCCAAAAAATGCGGCCGTATCAAGGGCTTATTAACATATTATTGGTTTCTTCTTAATACGGCCGGCTATTTTTCACCCTTATTTCTGAGTGGCGTACCTTAGTTTGGGGGGGCCAAAGGTTGACTCAGTCATGACCCAGGGGACCAGGGACTTGTGCCACCATGTTTGGTTTTTAAAAAAATTGGTGCCCAGGAGCCGGAGATGCGTTTACTAGAGCAGGCACTGATGGGTTGGGTCCTGGGTGGTTAGGGGGATCGAAAAGATGCACCTGTTTCCAGTTGAAACAGGCTGGTATTTGCTGCCTGTTAGATGAGCTTGTGATAGTCATGCTGCATTTAGGTTTGCTTAATTCAAATTTGCTTAGTCATTTGATGTTTTTAAAGTTTAAAATCGTCACAGTCTTAGTCTTGCCGTTTGTCACCTGCTCTGGTTGTTTTCTCAAAGATTGCCAGGTTGCTTGTTCAGTCAATGGTAGGGTGAAGTTTGCCGGACCCATCAGCTTGAAGCACCTTTTTCTAATTTCCGAGTTGGAAAAACAGAAAGACATGCTGGCCCTCTAAGGTTTATTTCAAGACACCGAACTGGAACACACCCCAAGCAACCTTTACCAACAGGCTATAAGCCGGGATTCCTTTCATTTACCCTCCGGTAAACAAACATAGCTGGCTGGAAAATCCCCATCTTTGAATAGGAAATGCATCGACTCAAATGGTGGTCCATATTCCAGCCAGCTATCTTAGATTACCAAGGAGGGTACCCAAGACCTCCAAAAATCACCCGAAATTCGAAGCGGCAAATCGCACCTCACCTGTTGTGGAGCTCCAGGAGCTGGGCGAACCTGAAATTCAAAAGGCCGGGATGTCGTGTGAAATCCCGTGAGGATGTGATGGGAGTTGGTGTGAGGTACTTGTAGCTGATGCTTTGATGAGCATCATATAATTAATCACCTTTTTTATAAGGCGGGAAAGGCACTGATTTCCCTTACTTTGGCAACACACATTCATGTTTTTTTTTGGGGAGAATTTATCATATGATACTCACCAAAAGTATCCAAAAGTAGTTTTAAGAAGCTAGTTAGAGTGATTTTGAACAGATGTGTTCTACTTCCAATTTTTTGTAGGCCAATCATCGCGGATGTTTATATGTCTCGCAATTGGTCTCAGCAAATGGTGAGTCATGAGCAAGCAGTTGATCCTTTTTGAAAAGGTTGGAAACTGTTCACTTTAAAGTATTTGAAGGTTTCCTTTGAGGAACTGGAAAGTGATACCGTAGGGAGGAATGAAAAGGAGCTACTCTGACTGGGATGTCTCCAGGAACTTTGAAAAAAACTGGTTTACATCCATGTACCCCCCAAATCTACTCCAGTTGATCCATTTGTAACTTGATTATCACCTGACTATTCATATTTTCACATTTGCCAGCATTGTCCCCCCCCACCAATAATCAATACCCGCCAGGACATGAACAATAGACCTCAAGACCCTAAGGGATCAGCCACAGTTCAAAAAAAACATCTCTTTATTGCTTCATCACAGTTTCTGGAGGAAAAGGATTGCAAGTTCGCAAATTCATTTCGGGTGATAGGATACTACCCTCGTCGCAACTTACATATCCCATGAAAGCCTTTAAGTCGATGATTGGACCCCAACTTCCCAACGTTTGGTGGGTCCCATGTGGACTCCGTGGAGGGGGATACAAGTTACACATCGCCAGGTCATCACCTTCATCATGACAAGAAAGGTCAAAAGCAACTCGAAGCGATCCAAGCGTGAGAACTCGACCTTTCCTAGGTGGCAGCAACTCACATATTTTTGGGAATTTTCAACCCTCAACATTGGGGAAGATGAACCCATTTTGACTAGTATTTTTGAAATGGGTTGGTTCAACCACCAACCAGTTTCAAGAGGGACCATTTGGAAAAACGCCGCAGGGTTTGCGGTGAGGTGGCGGCTGTTTATAGCCAGTATTTCCACTTGGGTTTGATTTTTTTCTTGGGGCTGTTATGATTCCCATAGCATCCATGTATGGTCTATTTGCCTGCATTTACCATATTTTACCATTAAAAACAACCAAATGTAGATAAATATCCCATACATGGATGGTATTGGATTGGAACCTTGAAGCATTCAGTTCACTTGTGGCGATTTGCCCTTGCGAACATTTCACCAAAAAAAAAGGCGTGCTTTTTCCCACGAAAAGTGCAATGGACCCTCCCGAATTCAAACAGACAATCATGTTTCCTTGTTGCACGGTTCACATTGACTGAATTTTCCTTGTTTTCCCGGATGTGGCTATGTGTCTTCATATTTCAGGGACCCTTTCAGTCCAAAATGCGTTTAGGAACACATATTTTCTAGGTGGTGGCAACTCAAATATTTTTGGAATTTTCATCCCGAACATTGGGGAAGATGAACCCAATTTGATTAATACTTTTCAAAGGGGTTGAAACCACCAACCAGAAATGTGCAGATTCGCTACTAAAAAAGTTATGTTTCCCATGTTTTTCTTTGTTTTCCCCGGAGTTTGGGTGACTACCAGGTTTTCATTGCGAAAAAATCCCTTCCTCCGATGACGCCCATAGAGAGCGAACCCGAGGCAAAGACGGCGATAAAGAAACCACCCATCATCTCACATCGTCTGCCTTAGCACCAGTGCCTTTGACCCAAACTAAGGGTAGGGTAGACTTTTTTTTTCTTGGTTTGTGTTGTGAAAAACGAGGGTTTTGGAATAATGTTGCGGATATATATATATATATATTTATATACATACATAGGTGTTGTATTTTGTGACAGTATTACTTGTAACCTGTGTTTATCCATGGAGGATTGGGAGCTTGTTCTGAGATATTTTGGGAACTCATAGTTGGAAACTTTTTTTTTTAACCCCGGGGAGCCCAAGTTAGGAACGGAGGGGGTATTTTTTTTGGAATTCTTTTTGTTTTTTTTGGATTTTTTTGTTTTTCTGGCCTTGGGCTTTTGGTTTTTTGGCTTTTGGCTTCTGTCGGCTTTTGGCTTTTGGCCTCTCTTGGCTTTTGGCTTTTGGCTTCTGTTGGCTTTTGGCCTTTGGCCTCTGCTGGCTTTTGGCTTTTGGCTTCTGTTGGCTTTTGTTGGCTTTTGGCTTTTTNGCGCCCATTCGGAACCTGCAACACGTCTGAGGGTTACATAAGGCAGTGAGTCTCAACAGTTATGTGTATAACCGGCAGCTGATCTCATCTACTGACCCTTGGGGAGTGATTGGTTATGGGGAAATCACCCAGCAGGTTGGATAAGTCTTGGAATTTCTACCCTAGGAATTTGGCAGGGCTCTCCGGTTGGACCTCGGTCTCTGAGAAAACAAAAGTTACAAAGATGAAGATCATGTGAGCAGTGGACAACGCCTGATTGATTGGGTTATATAGGGGATTCTGGTCGACTTGGCGTGAAATTGAGTCCGTTGAAATTGGCTAAATTGCGCAGAAGGCCCAAGCGTTTGCAAGGCTGTTCGCCTGGGAATTTGAATCCTGCCACACTTAGCATGGAGTCGCCACAGGCAGAATCTTCTGCCAAACGTAGGCGGCTGACCCACCGCGACATGCATGTGGCTGATTGGACTGAAGGTTCAAGCTCAGAAAAGAAGAAGAGTGAATGTGAGGATGTTCAAGATGACAGTGTGAGGATCAAGAAGGAGAAAGTTGCTGAGCCAATTCACGTCGTAGGCAAAGACGTTGAGTGGCTGAAGGTAAAGAAGGAGATCAAAAATGACATGGAGCAAGACATGAAATCCTCCAATTTTGATGATGTTGATGACGTACCCTTGAAGGAGGTAGAGGTGAAAGATGAGATGGAAACCGACGAAGAAGGTCATGACAAATCGCCACAAAAGTCTGAAGTTGCAGTCAAGCAGGAAGTGCGACGGCGGCTGACCCGCAAGGTGCGAGTGGCTGCTTGGACTGAAACTTCAAGCTCAGAAAAGAATGGTGATGATCGTGCGAAGATCAAGATGGAGACAGTTGCAGAGCATGAAGCTAGTTTCGCAAGTCCACTTGCTGATGCAGATGGCCATCAGGACGGACGTATAGACGCACACTTCAGCATCCTCAAAAGGGAAGGCCCGAACCCCAAAAAGTACCAAAGCTTTGATCTGTTACACAATGATTGAAATGGTTGGGCCACACAGACAATTTGCTTTGGGGTAAATAGAGAGTGATGACAATTATATAGTTTAAACTCACATGGACAAATGTGACCTGTAGATTTTTGTATGTTGGGCACTTACAGCAGAAAGCATGGAGGGTGACGACCAAAATGAAAACGATAGATGGGTGATTGAGAACAACATGTGGCATTTTCAAGTTATACCAATTATGCATACGGTATGCTAACTTTGTGAGGCGTTTGCGTGTCAGGTTTGGCGAACTGTCAACTCAATTTAGACTTCTAACGTCTTCTGACGTCCACAATGATGTTTTCATGTAGTGGAGTGGGCTTTCACGAGACTTCCCTCGTTTGGCAGGACCCAGCTGGCGCTGCAGCCAGATCTTTGGATGATTTTGCTTCACAAGCTGCCGCATGGGCCAAGCAGTGCTTAGCTTTCCGCAGTTCCAAGACTTGGAGCCCGACGAGGCAATCAAGTTGTTTTCTGACTTGGTGGATTTGAAGATAGAATGGATCTCATCCGAAGAATGGAAAATGGGCTAGACAAGTAGACCAAGAAATTGACAGATTCGTATAAATTTCATATAATGTATATAATGTTACATTTCTTCTTTTTTTTTTGTGGGTACGAACTTGAGTCAATGCTTTAGAAAGCACTCCAGTTAGACTTATTGTGACGAAGTTCCTCGGAAAATACTATGGCATTGAGCGAGTAGTGGTGCCCTCCATCACAGCTTGTCGGTATTTCGTGTATTTCCAAATTCAAATGGTGCATCTCGATTTGCTGTCCATCCTCAATTGAAGTTTGCATGTTTTTATACACTCACCGTGCATGTAAATGTAACTGTATATGGGAGCGGTAGGTTACGTAGGACTTAAACCACGGAGTGCTCCGGAAGAAATTTGAAAGTTGGATTCGGATCGGATGAGTCGACACAGGGGTAAAGACGGCATGTTTTTTCAGCACGGAGGAGGCAATGTCTCACAGGCATGGAATAAGCAAAATATCAATTGCTCCCTAAACAGGTTTACTTGTGGGGTTTCCTCTTAAGAAAAACAGGTCTTCACACAGGCCTGTGCGCATCTGCCTTGGCATTGGCCGTGTGGCAGGTAGCACAGTGTCTTCTACAATTACAAAATCCTAAGTTTCTTTGTTTTGTTGCCGACCTGTTTGGGGTCGATGCTGGTATGATTGTTTGTTATCAACTCTTTTGATTTGCCCGACATCCACGTGCCCTGAACCACGCCTTGTGGTGCGAGTTTTTGCGCAGGCCTTGCTGCCCTGCCAACTTCTTCTTGCGTTCGGCAAGAGGAATGCCAACTGCACCACCAGAAGATGCACCAGCATGTGTGCAGCGTCTCAATGCACGTGCCTTGCGGTGCCTGCAGCGCTTTCACGAAAAGCACAGTCAGCATATGCTTCCAAGTGAGGCCAGGATTAGCATGATCTTTCTCAACATGTATCACTTAAACTGTACACGTCATTGCTTTGTCTCATGAAGCCAAGTCAGAATGGTATAAAACACAAACATTTTGCAAAATTCTGTGGAGGAAGGGGCATCTGCACCGATGTTACATGTGGAGCGGAAAAGTCCACCCCCGGCGGCCGAATTCGCCTTCGAGGGACAGGATAGTCTTGGCCAGGACTGTTCTCTGGAACTTTGCAGATGCACAGTCGTTTCATTATGCATAAATGGATGATGATATTACCATATAGTATCATGATACTGTTCTAGAATTCATCAGCAGAACACATATTTCTATGGTTATATTTGCCCTGCAACATTTGGTGTCATTGTGTGCAACAGTGCGCCGTTTTACAGCAATTTGTCATGTGCAATATAGCTAGATGCGTTGGAAAACAATCCAGGACTACAAGGTCCGTGGCATGGACTGCATGAAGATGTGGCCTTGGATGAGGGACTTGCCCACCTCTGTGTGGGCTGGTCGTGGTTGGGCCTTCGATGAGAATGGTCTCCGACGACTGGCATCCACAGGAGGCAGTGGTGCCATGCAAGGAGTGGAAGTCTTTGAATCGGTTGGTGCAGGTGCAGAGGAGCTGAAACCCAAAGATGCAATCGCGAGAGATGCTGCAAGTGCAGCCCCGCATGTGGAGGTTCCTGTAGCCTCTGCGGAAGGACCGAAGCCGAACAAGTTCCGGAGGAACAACTTGGTGAAGCAGAGTGGTGTGCCAGGAGTGAAATGGAATCGTGCCCACTGTTCCTGGGAGGTCCCAATCCCGAAGTACGATTCCAAAGGTAAGAGAACAGGGAGGTCGAATCGAGAATTTTCAATCGGCAAGTTCACGGTCAATGGGCGCTCTGAGGCCGAGGCTGACGCGGCCGCCCTGGAGGCTGCCAAGGCCTTCCATGCGGAGCTGGTGCGCAAGGGCATCCTTGAGGAGCCGAAGGAGCGGGATCCCAACTTCACCAGCGATGTGCCTGGGGTGAGGTGGCTCCAGCAGCGCGAGAAGTGGGAAGTGAGGATTTCTTTGAAGAAAAGCAATCCAAAGGAGCCACAGAAAAAGATTTCTGGCGGCTATTTCACCGAGAAGGCGGCGGCCGGGGCCGAGGCCTTGCGGCTCCAAGAGCTGCACGGTCTGGAACGTCAGGTGACGGCCGTGAGCACCCTGTCAGCGCTGCCTGTGTTCGAGCCGAAGGTGCCATATAGTCGGGTGAACTGGAACCGGGCAGAGCAGCAGTGGCATGCAAAGTGCGACGTTGGTGGTTTGACCCGTAATTTCAGAGTGAAGCCCAAAGATCACTCCGAGGCAGAACTGGAGCGTTCCTTCCAAGCGGCAGTGGCTTGGAGGAAGAGGCAGGAGAAGGAGAAGGAGGCGAAGTGCAAGACCAAGCTAAAGCCCGAGAAGAAGCGGCGCAAGTGCAACAGCCAGAAGTCCTGAGTTGTAAATATCGAAAACTTCGCAAGAGTTGCACTTCTCAACTTTCAAACTGCAAGATGATCGCAAAATCATGTCAGAGTGCCGGAAAGCATTCAGATCCGTCATGTCCCTTTCAGGACCATTCATGTATTTTTTCACGTTTGATGAGGTTTCAAGTTCAAGGTTGCAGATTTGTCCCCTATCCATTTTCGGAAACTATCCGCCACAGATGGCACCAAGCTGGATCTAGATATTGGTGTTTCACCAGGGGTTTGGCTTTGTATCTACAAACCTGCAGTTGATCCTTCCAAAACAGTCAGCTCTTTCAAGATCTACCGTATAGTTTGGGTTACTGAACTTTTGGCTTGATGTTGATGAGAACCTGACAGTCCCAGTTATATAGGGATTATTTTTAGTAGTACGCTATTATGAGGGATTTTTTTTATATAAACCAACCCAGTACAATGGAATGTCACAAGGGTTATGGATCACTGCGCATGTAGATACTTTTTGGAATGTTTCCATCCTCCACTTTAATTCATGTCCAAAGGTGGTTCAGCCGTAATACACCCCTGAACCTTTACATAGATACCAAGAATGATGGTTTGGAACATGGTTTTCATGTCCAATATGGCGTCATTTTGTCTATCCGTATTTAATTTCGTTGATGTACCGGTGTAATGCTATAGTGACATATATATATAATGCTATAGTATCATTTACCCCTCCGAAAACTAACATATCTCAAAAAATTGATGGTTGGGCTCCCAATAAAATTTCCTTCGAAAAATGTTCGACCCTTTTCAGGGTCGACCTTCGTAACTTTGTATAGAGATTCCGTACTAAAAATGTACTAAATCCTGGTGACTGGCATGCTGGAAAGTGGGGGTAGATCCAAGTATCATAGCTAGGTGGATGTCCCAGGAAGATAGCAAATAGTTAGTAAATGGTTTATAACCTACTTATAAATGGTGTATATTGGGGTTATAACCCAGTTAAAAACCATTTACTATCTTCCTGGGACATCCAAGTAACAATCACATTTCCGAAACCCCCAAAGGATGGCAAGATGGTGGCAGCTTCAGAGATGACTGGCACGCGACTCTTCAACGTCTCAGCCGAGCAGTTGCAGGTCTTGGGGCGACGGTGAGTGGCATATAAGATGCCTTGGAAGTGACATGCCATGCTTGCAAAATCTCAAAAAATCCATGTGTGTCATGCATGTTACTATGTCTGATATGTTTTATTATACCACCTGTTTACATTTACTTCAAGAAACATCAACCGCATGCAAGCAGAACATACATGCATGTTATATTGTCTTGGTAAGTCTTGGCGTTTGTTTGCGCTTCTTACTTACTTACTTACTTACTTACTTACTTACTTACTTACTTACTTACTTTCAGCACTTAAGAAACCGTCGTTCGGATTCGGGTTCAGTGGCTTGTTGTTCCTGTGGTATTTCAAAGGTATCATCGTTTGAACAACAGCCAAGTAGAAGAAGTTCAATTTCTGAGGCAGTTTTTTCGCAAAGGGCCTTTATATCAAGGTGTTAATAACCCAAGTTTGTTCATGGTGGAAATCATATAAGCGTGAAGGGGTTGGTTGACCAAGTCATGGTGATGATGTTTGATGATCATAGAATCGTTCTCACCTACGTAAGGTGGTGGAAGGGTGCTCCATATCACCTCAGATATCCTTCCCACCTTCACCTACATGTTGCGCCTGTTTTTGCAGGTCGGTGGGCACCCAACATCCCGAAAAAAATCCCGTTTGGAAGCTGCAGGTACGTCGTGTGAAAGGTCTACCAACAGAGATGGCCAATGCACCTATGCGGGCCATGCGCTTCGCCAGGGGATTGTTGATCATGGCTACCTGGCACGATCATCGCATCCTCCTTTTAGCATCTTGGTGTACATACCTTGGTGATGGAACGGGGGAACGTTGTGAGGAGATGGGTTTTGAAAGGGGTCTATTGTCAGGGAAGTGTCTCACCATATATTTTATTCAGGGGTTTAAGATGTATATCTAGTCTACGGTTTTTAGTAGGAACATGTAGGAACAATAATGAAACCATAATTTAGAGTTGAAAGATATATATGCCTTCATGATCCTTCATGTTTCTTTGTTCGAGGATCCCATCATGAATCAATCAACGAGATTTCATAGGATAGGGTTGGCCTTGAAAATAAAATGGCTTGGCACATCTTAGGTTAGCCTTATTCCCTTAGCCCCTTTGAGTTTAGTGGGATTTTACATGGAACCCACTCAACATGGCACGACCAGCGGATATATGGAACCCACTAAAAGTTCAAGTTTTAGCAGGGGACCTAAGGGTTGCCATGATGGGTGATGTTTGTTTTTTCCATGGTCGTCGTGTTCTTGTTGCTTTCAAACATCACGGCAGTCCGCCACTTGGTTTCATTGGTGGTGAGTCTATGTATATAGGTGTAAAATTTTTATGGTTTATGGGAAAAAACCTCAAGTGATGACAAGGCATATTATATGAAGTCGAGATTTCATGGGATTTTTGTTTTTTAGTTGATTCAGCTGCCATGTGAAAGTAGAAACCTCAACAAAAACATGTTTTCTTTTCAGCCAAGTTCTTGTTTTGACATGTGTTTTCTCAATAGTCATGATTGATTCTGCGTTTCTTGTTGCCCACCACTGGCCCAGTTAGCTCATTAGCCAAGGATTGCAAAGAGAAGCATCTTGGACTTCACGAAGAAAGAGGGGGCGTTTGAGCTTTGAATCCACTTCCTTCTTCTAGACCCTAGGGAGCGATCCAATCCAAAGAATGGTAAAGGAACCCTATGCTGGAGAAGGGGATTGAACACCCCAATCATTATTTGAGAATATGACGATTGATGCCTAGCAAAAGTAGATAAATCTTACCTCATATCCCCCGATCCCATCGCCTTTTTCACTTTTGACTCGCTGTTTTATTTCTTTTTCCCTGGCGGAAACAAAGCTAGTTCCCAGGAGGGAGATTACATAGTGATTAACTAAAATCCAGTTCAAGGCTCCTATTTTGTTCATTTTCCAGGGGTTCTGCTACTTGTCAAGTATCATTTTCCTTGATGTATATGCTAGTCACAAACCACCGAGACTAGCATGTCATCTTACAACCTCTTCCACATGCAAGTTGGTCGGCGTCTTCCCTAAGGACAATCATCCAGACCTTTGAGGAGACCATGTCTTGAACGGGATTTGGTAGTTGACATCTAGGTGGTGGTTTCAAATATTTTTGTTATTTCCACCCCGAAAATTGGGGAAGATTCCCATTTTGACTAATATTTTTCAAATGGGTTGAAACCACCAACCAGACATGTTTGTCTTTGTGATTTTGTTGTTGTCGTCTTTTTTTCCAATTAAGCACCGTAAGAAATGAATTATATACCCTCCCTGAAACTGCAACCGCAAGTTCGCCCCTGTAAATAGACCTTTTGCCCCAAAAGGAAACATTTTTGTGCCAAGCATCCATTTTCAGGTGTTAATTTGAGGGAGGGTAAACCAGGTTGAAGCAATAGATGATTTTGGGGTCCTGGATTAAGAAAACACCTCCGTCAGGGAACTCTTGGAGACAACGCTGTTGAGAGAGGATGCCTTTCCGAAGGTTTTTTTTTTTTCGCTGGGGAACCCTCAAGGAGTTGGTTGTCGAATGCAAGTTGGTGAATACTTATGTAATCATGAGTGTGTTTCACCTATATCCATCTATAGTTTCATATCACAGATGCTTCACCTAGATCTAGTTTCCATTTCGCAGTTCATGTTTTTTCTCCGGTAAAAAAAGTGCTTGGTTCCCTTTACATTCATCTTTCACTGATAGATCTGATAGGCTGATAGGGGGTAATACAACCCACATACACCCCACATGACACACGACTGGAGGATCCAAGTAGCCAGGAGCACCAGGCACCCGTGACGCTTCTCACCCCTGGCGGTCCAGATCATGGTGAGTGGCTCTTGTCCAGTGATGTCGCCGGCGGAGCGGCCGGGCTGCAACGACGGTGGAGATGTGTGAGCTGGAGAATCTCCGAAAAAATTATGCCGAATCAAGTTTCATATGTAGATATATCGATGCTGTATTAGTCAATATACATGATACCAGTCTTATGTACATCTGTTTTCTTATGTATCAACTGGCGAGGATTTCTGAAGCATCTTTAGAGCAGACCAAAAAAAACAACTCCAGGACCTTCAATGGACTTAGAGTAGCCCCTTTGTGGTTTCGGGCACTTGTTTTTTTGTTTTTTTCAGAAGCTCCTTGGCAATGAGGGGTTGGTGAATGAAAAGAGCTAATCTTTCCATGAGGCATCCTTCCAAATTCCCGCTACTGTATCATGGTGGTTTTTGGAGATTTACTAACGAGCTGCTAAATACCCACAAGGTTCCATGTGTGGTATATTACCTACATTTACCATACAATACAAGTCAACTAAATATGTAACATACATGGATCCCATGAGAACTAAAACAAAACATCACGATGGCACGTGTGGCACCGAGGTGAATTGTTATGATTTGGATGCTTTACAGTTGTACTGCTCCATTCCTGTGGGTGAAGAGATGGTTCCTTGAACGCCGACGAGAGGTCGAAATATTCGGTGGAGCCTGAGGGGTCGAAATATATGAGGGATCTCTTAAGGGTCGGGGGAAGAAGTCAGAGTGATGGTAGAAATAAATGAGAAAGAATTGAAATATGAGGGGTTCCTAAAATGGGGGTACCCAACAACCATGGGTTTTCCTACTAAAGATGATCATTTTGGGATGTTTCCGAAAATAGGGGGTTTTCCCCACAAATCATCCCATTTTAATAGGGTGTTCCATTATTCTAACCATCCATTTTGGGGTACCCCTATTTTTGGAAACACCTAATTGACTTATTTTCAACCCAACAATTTTTCGCAACACTTTGTTGTTGATACTGTTGGATGGTTCAGAAATCCGGGATTCACCTGTTGTTAGGTAGTTTTTTTCCTACTATTACCATGGTTTTTATACATCTCAGGTGGTTGCTTGGGATTTCTGAACCATCAGCAGCATCAAGGTCGGTTTGGTGTTTTCTTTTGATATCGAACGCATTTACCTCATAGTAAACCAACCAAGTGTTAAATGAATATTTCATGAGTCATACATTAGGATGGTATGGGATGATATGTATTTGAATGTGTATATATATATATGTGTATTAATATGATATGTTTATATTCGTCTTATATAAATTTACATGTTTAAACATATCCAACTTGGTAGCAGAATCAACAGACTTTTCAAACGAGCTAACTTTCTGAACTTGACCTTAAGAGACCATTGGAAACCCATGGGGGTTGCCACATGGTCAACCTTAGGGCCAACTAGGTTGAACAAACAGGATGGTGTGAGAGATCTGTCACCATCCCCCCAGAAATAAGGCCTTATTAATAGCCGGCCTTATAAAAACCCATTGGTTTCCCTTAATAAGGCTGGCTATGAAACCCTTATTTTGATAGTTTTTTTTTTTAGCCATGAAAAACTGTTGAGCGGAGGAACTGCAAAGTCGATTGTGGATAACACCCTTTGGATCGACAAAACAACTTGCAAGAAGACTGTGGATAGCTTAGGAAGGATCCATGTTTTTTGTATATTGAACTAGATTTAGTGAACACTTTTTTGTTTTTTTGTATGTAGATAAATGGTTGTGTTTTTATATGCTTTTTATGGTAATTACGCATGTAGGTAAGTGATCGATTTTTAATGGTACATGTAAAGGTGTATATAGAGAGAGATATATCCTTCCAATGGATCTTGTGGCTTGGTAAAGTAACTTCATGGGGGACCCTCCCAAGAAATAAGGCCCCAAGGCCCTAGTTAAGGGACAATGGTGGGCTTCTAGTCCCCCCAATCAGGCCGGCAATTTCTTGGGGGGGGGTGTGGCATTGCTGGGATGTCCCAGGAAGTTAGGATCAAAGGTTAGGATCAGTGGGTTATAACCCCAATATACCCCATTTATAAGTAGGTTACAACTAACCCATTGATCCTAACCATTGATCCATTGATCCGAAATTCCTGGGACATCCTAGTACACCCCAGAAAAATTAACATGACAATTGGAAAAATCCACCATGAATGATGTATATATTTCCTATTGAAACTGGGGATTTTCCAATAACAACCCTACTGAGGTCACAGCATTGGACTTTGATTCCAAGTGCCGGGCGGTAATTATAACCTCGAGCCATCGCCTGCATGTACCACAGCCAAAAAAGGGGGATTTATAGAAAACAACAACTTTTGCTGCGGGAATGTTATTTGTTGTTTGTTGTTTGTATGTGTTTGTTGTTTGTTGTTTGTATTTGTTTGTTGATTTGTTGTTGATGTGTTATTGAGGTGTGCTGTTGCAACCATTCCAGTAAATGAAGTTCAGCATTCAACAAAAAAACACCTCTTGCAAGGAGTCATCCGTCAGCTTTTCAGCCTTGACATGTCAGGTTCTTGTGGTGAAACAAATGTGAAAAACATCAGCATGTTCCGACACTCTTGAGTTGATTGATGTCCCGAACTTCCGAAAAGCTGGGATATGCTACTGTTGATGGTTCAGAAATCCGGCCAACCACCCGGGATGTATGAAACCCTTTAAATAGTGGGATAATCATCATCCTTGGTGGTGCAGGATTTCAGCCATCAACAGTAGTTCAAGGGAGAGAATCCTAGGAAGTCTCGAAACCAAGGTCTTCGATATTGAGACCCAAAGCTTACAATATCAAGTGACAATTCCACCACGATACTTA
Organism: Breviolum minutum Mf 1.05b.01; assembly: GCA_000507305.1. Taxonomy (NCBI): domain Eukaryota; class Dinophyceae; order Suessiales; family Symbiodiniaceae; genus Breviolum; species Breviolum minutum. Next base: position 60,551 of record DF241816.1, read on the forward strand.
CCACCTCATGCTCGGGTGACTTGGATACGAGACCCGAGGTTTTTCAGAGTTGCAGGATGGCGGGTGACACATGGACTGTTTGCAAATTTGATGTTCTCCAACTAAAAGGGTGGTCCGATCAACATCCTTTAAAAAATCTGGTCCTAAAAATTGATGGCATTTTTCCACTTTGACCCAAAGAAGTGCCTACATCATCCTAATTCATCCTACATCTATCTATGTATGTAAGGATGTATAGGGATATTTGCCTGGAATAGTAAGCCTGACAAGGTATTGCATTGTTGATGGAGGTTGGGTACCTACATTCTTTTCGGAATGTCAATTTGATAACATGGCTGGCCAAAACGTAAACCATTGACCCGGCAAATCATGAAATGAATAGCTGATTAATAATAAGCTTATGTTTTTTTTGAAGCCCTAACGCCTTGTTTGAGCGGTTCACTTTACTTGACTGTTTCAGATAAGTTTCATTTTCTTCAGATTTAGAGAAGATGAACCCGTTTTGACGAGCATATTTTTCTAAAGGGGTGGCTCAACCAACACCTAGGTTTGACTTTACGAATCCATAGTCCATACCTTGGATGTTTGTGGATCATATTGTTGCTAGGTTTGAAGAAGTGTATGATAGGTTTTCATGTCTCAAATCAAGGTTCAACGAGGATGTATTGTATACTATACCCCCCCGGAAGTTTAACATAGACCCTGAAAATAGGCCTTCCGAAAAGGAGACTCATCTTCCAACCATCATTTTTCAGTGGCTTTTTTAAACTTCGGGGGAGTACTTGCTTTCAATCTCATGGATTTAGAAGTAACTTTGATCATGTGTTTATCATTATTTGTGTGTCTTGTTTGCTTGAAACAAAGGCTACCATGATTGAATCTCACTGTGGGATCTCGCACTTCTGCAATTGTTGTGTTTCTGAGATGGATCGTTTCAAAACACACACACTCTCTCCCGATGAGAATTGAGGAAACAATCTTTGGGTCTATTCCCAGTATGTGCCATGTACACATTTTGTTTATTGCAATTTCAATCGCAATGCAGATAAATATTCCAGTCCCATAAAGCATCAGGGCATCAATTGGAACTACCCCCCCCACCGTCACCAAAAGGATGATTTCATCTTTAGTAGGAAATCCCGAACTAAACCTTGCCATTGTTACTGTGGGTGAGGGTACCCTCTTGGTAACTAACATATCCCATCAAAAATCACTTTTGAGTCGATGATTTTCCGAACTTCCCCAGGTGGGATATGTATCCGTTCCCTGGAGGGTAGATGTTTTTCAGGTTTTTTAAGGGGTGTCAAAACTGGAACATCCCGGTATACAGCGAGCCCAACAGCGAAGTTCCGGAGGTCTGCGGTATCGCTTCTTTTCCCACGAAGCCAAACAAGCTTCTTCTTTGGGGACATGGCTTTCTCCTGGGAGTCTCTTGGTGACCTAAAAGGCTTTCCGAAATACCTTGCAATGTCATGGCAGCTATCTGTGTGTACCATTTTTTTTTCAGAAAGAAAAGTTGTGTATAGGCCTTTTTGGGCATCAGCGTTTCAGAACTCCTTCTGAAACCTTTATTTCTGGAAGAGTACGTCCGTTGATAGGGTAGAGCTTGGTCGGATATGAGAATGATGCTTCCAAAATTCCAAAATGTTTTTTTTCCATTTTTTCCCGGTGAGGAAACATACATTTTGGTTCAGGGTTTGCTTTATGCCGTGTTTCGTAAAGGGGGCCTTTTAAAATGATGATTTCATAATCAAGCTTTTGGTGGTGACATATTTTCTGAGGGTTTGCGACTGTCGGTCGCAAAACCTTGGGAAGTGATGTAGGGAATCTGATGACATGCTACCCAAGCCTGCAACAGATCACCACCAAAGGTCATGATCTTGTTCGTAGGGGATCGCACGCCAAATCCTTGCATGCCTGAATCATAGGGTGAGCATTCGTAAGGGTCATACACCTGAGTCATACCTATAGATTCGCCAGCAAAAAGACTGAGCAGTCACATATATAGATAACACATGAATTACACTAATAGATTCACCAAATTGGTGTAGGAACAACTGATCCGACCTTTTGATCCTAACTTCCTGGGACATCCAAGCACTCGACCCATGTGTGGAAATAAATCGTACTATCCAGTTATATGGGGATTATGTCATAAAACATGAAATAAGGATGCCTATTAAACAACCAGGATGACTCATGGAAATCTAAAATGTCACCAAGACTTTCAGGTACCAAAAATGTAATCATATGGGTTCCATGGGATGTTCTCCATATCAACCTGGTGTCAGATTTCTTCCATCAAGCAGTATATCATTGCTCCCTTTCCAAGCTTGGAAAGTCAGGTTGGTCAAACCCGCTGTTTCTTCCGTTCCCTTAATGGGTGGTATATAGGTGATATATAATCACCCAATTGGCAGCATATACCACTTATATACCAGTTATATATTGCCATCTGGGGGGTTATATGCTACCTACCATCTATTAAGGGAACGGAAGAAACAGCTGTCGACAACAGTGACCCTGTTGGCCCATGCTTCCCAACCAAGGTGACTCTCAACGCCAGCGGCGAGGAGGCGCCATGGCAGACCTGGAACGAACGTGTCTCGGAGAGAACGACGGGACGAGACCGGTTAAACGGTTGGAGTCCGCGAAACGGTTGGGTATATATACATCTTTAAGGCTCCATGGGATGTCATGGGGTGTCAAAACCACCTGTTTTAAGGCCCCAGGGGTGTCATTAGGAGGGTCTGGTGTTTCCATAGGAGGGGTCTGGAGCCTTAGGGATATATGTAAATAGGGGGTTGGCTAAGAGCTAAGGACCTGTTTTTTTTTTGTTTTTTGTAGGTGTTCACTTTTGGTTTTCTGACAAGATTTGAGAATCAATATATATATATATATATTTATATGTATATAAGTTAGAGGAGAAATGGTTACTGAAAATGCTGAATGGCATTTGTTTCTTGATTAATTATCTTTCTTTTCCTACTGGCCATGGTTCCTCAAATCCGCTTCAACTGCTTGCATCAGTTGAGCAAATTCAGAATCTCCCAAAGTGTTGTACGCTTGTCAAGTTTGACAACGCTGGATAGGTTTTCAAAATTCATGCTGGATGCTGCTGGACAGATATGGTTTTGGTAAAGGATGGTAAAGGTATTGCCTTCTTAAAGACTTTTTTTCTGCGGGCTGGCTTGGGTTATCCGGTCCTCTTCTAGAAGTATCTAGAAGCCTCCAGTAGTTGTACTTGGCAGCAAGAAAAGGCTTGCATTTCAAAAACTGAATCTATATAATCCAAATATGGCACCGCATCTTCCCCACTGGAAAATGTTCGAAACAAACCTTAGCTTGGCCTGTGAGTTCAATCAAATTTTATTATCCTTGCCAATGAAATGGTTGAACTGTTCCGGCTTTTTTGGGGATGGAAAATGCCTACTACTTAATGCGACTACACTCCATACAACTGACCATTTTGCGCTCTGAGCTAAATGGTGGTTTCTTTCTTTCCATCTCCTCAACGCAATTTTTCAAGGCTTCATCTTGGGTTTGGCTTCACTTGCTGGACCTTGGAAGAAGACTTGCATCAAAGGCATGGTTTTGTCGTGGAGATGATGGAGAAATGCGATGGGATGATGTTCAGGTGGTGAGCTTTAAATGGTTTGCTTGGCGTGATGTAATATGAGACAACCAACCCTAACAGTTTACTCGCTTTATGTCAACAGTTTATTTCAGTGACTGATCCTCACCATTGATCATAAACATCCAAGTTACACTTTTCATGTGCTAGTTCGTTTTTGTTTTTAGCATTTAAGTCTACACATGTTTAAATCTACAACAACTTTTTGTGAAGAATCCAAGAGGGACGATTGAGGATAGTCAGTCATGTATTAGGTCCTGCCTCAACACTGGATTTTCCAGTGGAGTCCATGAAGTTGTTTTGTTCTTGCGGCCTGTTCCCTTCATGAAATATGAACAGATTCTTTAGCAACTGTGAACCAGGCCTATCATATGACTATATTTCCAAGAATTATTTCTATAAAAAACCCAAGTGCTGAATTTACTTCACCTATACATCACTGGGTGGTGGTTTTAAATGTTTTGTATTTTCAGCCCTATTTGGGGAAGATGAACCTGTTCAACCACCAACTAGATTGGAACCCAGATGATTTTTCTCTTCTTTTTGGGTGTATTCCCAGGTGAACCCTAAATTTTGACTACTGTAATATTTGGACGGATAAAGACCCAAGGGGTTGACACCACCAACTAGATCAATGAGATTTTTGTTTGGGGGGAAAGGTGGTGGAATCGGTGCAAAAAACCTTCCCAGGGAAGAGAGAGACTCCCCTGATCGTGGCCGTGCAGGTGGCAAAAAGGGTCGTGGTTGGGTGATAGGGAGGCCTGTTGAGGAAACGAATTGAAGCTGCATGTGTATATGTGTATATATATATATATAATCTATATAATCTATATAATTGCCAATTTTTTTTGATGACACTATTATGGGGTCCTTGGGTTGTTTCACTATTAGACAAGTTTCTGAGCGGTGTGCCGGTGTGCCCTACCACAATTTTCACGTTTTAGATGAATTCCATTAATTAATGAGGATCAGTTAATCAGTTATTTCTATATTCAAAATTGTTTACCATATCTATCACATTATTACTTGGGCAGAAGGACCTTGTATATAGCTTGGGGTGGTGGCTGCCCTTAGATTCAAAAATACTCCGATGATTGATGTCCCTCCACCTCGGCGCAAGGCATCTGAAGAACAGACTTCGAAGCTACTGCCAGATCCCTTTGAGCGGAAGAAATTTGGCACTAAGATCCTTGGCATTGGATGTTTTTTAGTTGGAGTTTTCTGCATGTGGTTTCAATATGTTTCAATGAGAGATCAGGATACTGTTTTCACTAATCGCTGCAGTGCTGTGTAAATTATACCAAATCTTATATCTAGATTGTTGCAAATCTTCATATACAACAACTCACAACAAACTCGATGCTTGCGGTTCGTTCAAGATGCCTTGGAGTCTAAGGGTTTGAAATGTCTTGGTTAAGATGCTATGGCTCTCTCCTGCCTTTTCATGGTGAAGGTGATGATGTGTTGAGAACGCCGGATACCCCCAAAAACAACAAAAGTCTCCAAGGGAATAACTTGGGTAGGCAGCTGGGAGAGTAACGTATATCTCAACAAACATGTGCCCAACAATGGCGGATTATTTATTATTAAGGCTTTCTTTGGGGGGGACATATCTAGCAGCTTGTGGTATTAAACAGCCAGCTAGAGAGCGAGTGTTGTACTAAACTATGACATGTGATGTCCCCCTTCTTCAGGATGTCAGTGCAAAGTACAGCTTATAAGCGTGTGATTCTCGAGCCCTAAACAAGTTCTTTGTGTTACTTCCGGTAGTCACTCGTGCATCGCGGCAATTTCGTCAAACATCCCAAAACTACTATTGATGAAAAGATGGCCTTGCACCAGTTGATGTGGAAACGTATCCTTTGATTTTAGATACTTTCTTAATCCCAAGAGGTTTAGCCTGAGTTTTGTTCCATCAATTTGTTAAGCACATTCATATTCTGTCCACTTTGTAAGAGGTGAATCTTCCCATAAAACCAAGGGAATCCGATACTTGGAGGGTCATCGCAGTTAGTCAGGAGTTAACACCCATGGTGATCGTTTTGTCCCCAGACCTGTGGTTATTCCCTTCTCAAGTGGCCATGAACATGGCTGAAATAAATGGTTGTAAGGCCTAACTACTTACTAAATTGATCTAAATTGGATCATCCTCCAAGTACTTGGATCCAATTTACATTGATACATCACGTACATTGAACCTGCGATTCTCCAGGCGCAAGGCCCAATCGCTGGAAGCCAAGCAAGTGGCAACGGCGCCAGGCAACGTCCGAAAGGCAGGATGAACGAACCTTAAGCCCTGGCGCTTGGATCATGGGCTAATGAGACACGTGGAACTGCGTTTGAACACTTGTTCAAACGCCAAATTACCAGGTATGGCAACTGGAGCAAAACTCAAGTGTTCATTTGTAGTTGGGTAGTTTGACCAACCTGAGTAAAAACTTAAACAACCGGACACTCAACAGTAATCTGACATACTGTTGATGGTTCAGAAATCCTGAACAACCACCTGGGATGTAAGAAAACCTGTAAATCATGGGATCAAGTACCAACCTCAACTGGTGCCGGATTTCTGAACCATCAACAGTAGCAATTGGAAATTTCATGAAATTCCACTAGGAAATACATTGTACAGATGGTGGATTTGAAGTGGCCCTTGTTAGACTACCGATGTTTTAAACATCTTAGGGATGTGAAAAGAAAGATTCGTGAAGGCCAATCAGTACCCATGGGATCCTTGTATGGTATAGTTACTTACATTTGGTAAATGTAGGTACAGTAAAACAATTGATATGGTATTGTATATGTAGGTATGGTATGATTTTGATGGTTAATGTTAATGTAGGTAATTATTCTATACATGGACTCTATCGGGTATATACAGGTGATTTACTCCATACATGCACTCCTCATGTCCGAAAAACTACGGTAAACAATTGGAGATTTTTGGCCAGTTGCTCAGATGGTTTTTCTTTGCTTGTTCCACCAGGGTGGGAGGAAATGCTTTCTTAGGATAGAAAATTGAGAGAGGTCGGAAACGCCAAGATGGTTTGTCTTAATTCTGACGCTCCCAAAAAGTACAATGTGAAGGAACCATGTTGTGTAACTATATAGATTGAAGTAGTATGTTACATGACAGCGAGATGGATGACGCACGTTTTTTTAAAAATCTATTGCGGTAGTGCTGTGATTTTACAAGAATCCTTCCTTATAATTTTGCCTATCATGCGCAGCCCTCCCTGGTTGCAACACCAACACAACCACAACATGCAGAGAAAAAACACCATAGGAATGGGCACCTCAAATTGAGGATACCCAGAAAAATACATGGTCAGATGCGGGCAAAGAAAAAAAAGCCGCCAACTTGGAGGAGCATCGCAGTTGGTAAGTAATTAGGACCTGGTGAGTAAGTCCCCTAACTGGGCTGTTTCCCTTTCCAAATGGTGATGAACATGGCTGAAATGAATGAGGCTTGCTAAGTGATTACTAAAATGGGATGGCCCTCCAAGCACCAAGAAAAAGCCGGGTGGTTTGTTTGAGGTTGATTTCCTTGGGAAGAAGTTGGGAGAAGGCAGTGATGTGTAAGGTGGCTAAAGTCCCTCAACTGGTTGCAACCCAGTTGAAATGTATGCAGGCAGGCATCCCAGTTGGGTGTGCAACAAAAACAACTCGTGAGGACCTTAGGATCATTCCAAAGCCAGTTACTCACAGCATGGCTCAAAATTCACATTTGTTCACATATGTTTCCCATGGTAAGACCATTAAAAGCCTTAGGATCTGGGAATGCGGAATGCATCAGAATATGACCCCAACTTTACAAAACTGGTCAGATATTTGAGCATATTATATATATATAATATATATAGTTGGTTGGTATCATTTAAAAAAAACACGTTGCCCAATTCTTGGAGAGAGATCATCCTAATTTGATGAATTGATCAAGTTGGTCTTACTTTCTCACACGACCATTGGGTACAGCTACAAGATGGGCAATGGGAGTTATAACCCCTATAAATATCTATAAATGACCTTATAGATAGGTGACTGGAGTTGAAACCCTAGTCATAGCTGGTGACGGGCCCACTTTGCATGAGGTATAACAGCTAGTCTAGCCATCTTCAAAAAACCACTTGTGCGATGCAGCCGCCATGGTGCTATTTTCCCTGGCACGTGCAGCTGTTCGCAGTCGGTCGACACAGATAAGGGCAACTTGGTGGTTTACTGTCGTGTCCTGAGATATTTTGATGGGATTTTATGGGTGGTTTATCCTTTCCTGTCCTATCCTAGTTACCTAGTTTTCTGATGGATTATTCTACATATATAATTTACATATGTTTTTACAAGTGTTAATTTTATTTATTTATATATATATATGGATGGTTTATCCTGGCCTGCGTTGTCTATTCCCAATCTTCTCGTTGCCCCGTTTTGGATGGCCATGTAACACCCAGGCACCGCTGGCATCACGGTGCTTCAGAACATGGCACGAAGCCGCTATGATTCTGGAAACTTGCTTTCTGACAAAGATCAGGTGGATCAACAACTTGCCATCCCCCTCAAAAAATGGGTTGGGAACACGGTAAATCTTTAATAAGGAGGTACAAGTCATCCCCCATTAGAAGTTACAACTCATGAGGATTCACAAGATTCTGAATCCAAGAAATCTCCAACACGACCCACTGAACGCACCCCTTAACCTGAGTATCTAATAGCTCGATCGCAACTTACTGAACGGGGTCCGTTGGTAAGGTCCCACCTCAATTTTTGATGGAATCAACAGCTTGCCATTTTTCTGGGGAATGGGTTGGGAACATGGTAAATCTTCAATAAGGATGTGAAATAAGCACCATATCAACACATGACAGCGGAAAAGGTAGTTGGTATTTCAGGTGCTTTTGCAGATGCCTGGTTGGTGAATAAGCAGTGATATGAATGATAGGATCTAGACTGGAATGGATTAGGCTAAGGTTTTTCCATGTTTTTCCTAGATCAGTTGGATGATCATATATACACTGATTCGAAAAACTGAGGATATGGACGGAGTTCTTTACAAAAACACCACCGTGGAAACGCGTATCGTGGCTGGGCTGTTTTTTATTTCTCAGCTCTGATTGTACTAGCCAATCATTGGTTGGTGCTTACCCTCCCTGAAACTAACAGCTTGCTCTTGAAAATGATGGGGCCCGCCCTGGGTTAGCTGCTCAGTGGTTGTTGTTGTTTTCTTTTTTGGGCGGGGGGGGGTGGTGGCAAGGAATAATTGGTACTATGCGATGCTGCGTCCTTGACAACTATAAAAGAAAACACAACATGGTTCCAACAGTGATAGAGCAAGATGACTTTATATTGTTTTATGATATCAAATGGTATCCTCAGGTAAGCCTGATTGAAAAAACACACAA